>JAVBHV010000026.1:0-2500 GCA_033992175.1 Spiraea crenata | reverse complement strand
TTTACCAATAATAGTAGGGAACGTTTGGGAGGTAATGCAAAAGGAATTTCGATAAAACGTCGGCTGGATGTTTTTTAATTTTTTTCGAAAGTTTCCGACTTTGAAAAAAAAAAAAAAAAATTCAAGAAAAAAAAAAATTGGTTCCAGGTGGTAGCCAAGGTATGGTTATTCGGAGGAAATGTTGTTAGTTTTCAAATTGAAGGAGTTTGGTACGGCGATTTTTCGCAATACCTCATCAGCGCGCGCACCCGCTGCGGCGTCGCGCGCACTCGCTGCAGCAGCGCGCGCACTCGCTGCGGAGTCGCGCGCACTCGCTGCGGCAGCGCGCGCACCCGCTGCAGCAGCGCGCGCACCGCTGCGCTGAATTCAATCACCTTCGAGTTTTTTTTATTTTGGCGCATATTTCCCTGCGTCATAAATTTACCAATAATATTAGGGAACGTTTGGGAGGTATTGCAAAAGGAATTTCGATAAAACGTCGGCTGGATGTTTTTTAATTTTTTTTGAAAGTTTCCAACCTTGAAAAAAAAAAAAAAAATTCAAAAAAAAAAAAAATTGGTTCCAGGAGGTAGCCAAGGTATGGTTATTCGGAGGAAATGTTGTTAGTTTTCAAATTCAAGGAGTTTGGTACGGTGATTTTTCGCAATACCTCATCAGCGCGCGCACCCGCTGCAGCGTCGCGCGCACTCGCTGCAGCAGCGCGCGCACTCGCTGCGGCAGCGCGCGCACTCGCTGCAGCGTCGCGCGCACTCGCTGCGGAGTCGCGCGCACTCGCTGCGGAGTCGCGCGCACTCGCTGCGGCAGCGCGCGCACTCGCTGCGGCAGCGCGCGCACTCGCTGCAGCGTCGCGCGCACTCGCTGCGGCAGCGCGCGCACTCGCTGCGGCAGCGCGCGCACTCGCTGCAGCAGCGCGCGCACCCGCTGCAGCAGTGCGCGCACCGCTGCAGTGAATTCAATCACCTTCGGATTTTTTTGATTTTGGCGCATATTTCCCTGCGTCATAAGTTTACCAATAATAGTAGGGAAGGTTTGGGAGGTAATGCAAAAGGAATTAGTGAAAAATGTTGGCCGGATGATTTTAAATGTTTTTTCAAAGTTTCCGACTTTGAAAAAATCTAAAAATACTTTCCGGCATCAAAAAATTCTGAAACTTGACAGTCCTGATTCATGTATTTTTATAAGCATGCCTGCAAAAAATCAGGCGAAAATAAGGTCATTTGATCGGTTTTTGACAAAAGTTAGGCTCCTCGGAGGGGTACCATGTCTCCTGCTGTCACAATGAAATTTTCATATTATCCTATTATAGGGAGGTGGGTGCTCTCTCACTATGTGAGGCAGTACCCAGCGACCTAGCAGCGCACCCCGCTGCGCCCACGCACACTGCGTGCTGGGTGCTCGGTACTCGGGTGCTGCGACCCTCGCCTGTGATGGGCGGGGGAGGCCGCCGGCGGCAGCGGCGGCGGCGGCCGGCTCCGGCCACCGTGGGCGGCGGCGGGGGGGGAAAAAAAACAAAATTTTTTTGGTTTTTTTCTCCGCAGCAGCGCATCGACCCGTGCGTTCCCGTGTCATTTCGTCTCGGCGAGTGGCGTGGGGCGTTCCGGGGAGGTGCGCTGCGAGGGATGCTTGCGGAGTGGGTGTTCGGATTGAAGGGTTGGCTTGGGATAGTGATGCGGGATTCGGTAAACATTGATTCCATGCGTAGCGACGCGGGCTTGGTTCCACTCGGTGCATCCGGATGCCTCGGCTCGACCCTCCGGGGTCGCCGAGGGGTGCGGTTCGCTTGGTGGTGCTGGGGCTGCTATGCGCGAAGCGTGTGAGTGGCGAACGGGTTGTGTGGGTTGGCAGGCTCCGTGCTCCGGCATCGAACTGCTAGCTCCGCACGCCGCTTCAGTGATGCGGGAGCTGCTGCTCGCGCGCGCTGCGGGTTCTTGTGCTAGTTGCCTATTCGGAACGGTTCCTCTCGCTATCCCTCTTCCTCTTCTCGGCCTTCGCGGTCCGGAGGAGGACGTCGTGGCGCCTCTCGTGTCCCGATCGATCCGGACGCGTCGTCGTGCGGTCGTTCCGGTGCACGGGGTGGGGCTTGATGCCTCGGATGCGGAAGATTGCGCGGGCGTGGGGTCTTCGACCTTCCTACGCCCGAGTCCCTCGTTGCGATAGACTGCCGCGCGCCGCTGCGAAGCTCGCGACCCTAGCGTCGGGAGCCTCGCGCGTAGCCGGCGTCCCGGAGGAATGCTACCTGGTTGATCCTGCCAGTAGTCATATGCTTGTCTCAAAGATTAAGCCATGCATGTGTAAGTATGAACAAATTCAGACTGTGAAACTGCGAATGGCTCATTAAATCAGTTATAGTTTGTTTGATGGTACCTGCTACTCGGATAACCGTAGTAATTCTAGAGCTAATACGTGCAACAAATCCCGACCCCCGGAAGGGATGCATTTATTAGATAAAAGGTCGACGCGGGCTCTGCCCGTTGCTCTGATGATTCATGATAACTCGACG
>JAVBHV010000025.1:0-129372 GCA_033992175.1 Spiraea crenata | reverse complement strand
GAATACGGTGGTCCCTCAATTGGGCAGTCGTTCGGTTTTTAACAGAAGGAAGAGAACGGCGTTTTCGTGACCGTGTTCGCTCCGTTTTCAACAAGAATTCACTAAGTTACTGTTCATGAGTAGTTTAAGGCCCTACGGAAGGTAGCGACTTGATTCGGAATACGGTGGTTGCTCATGTGGGCACTAGTTCGGTTTTTAACACGAGGAAGAGAACAGCGTTTTCTTGACCGTCTTTGCTCCGTTTTCAACAAAAAGTTACCAAGTTACTGTTCATGAGTAGCTTGAGGTCGTCACCAAAGTGGCAACTCGATTCGGAATACGGTGGTCCCTCGATTGGGCAGTCGTTCGGTTTTTAACAGAAGGAAGAGAACGGCGTTTTCGTGACCGTGTTCTCTCCGTTTTCAACAAGAATTCACTAAGTTACTGTTCATGAGTAGTTTAAGGCCCTACGGAAGGTAGCGACTTGATTCGGAATACGGTGGTTGCTCATGTGGGCACTAGTTCGGTTTTTAACACGAGGAAGAGAACAGCGTTTTCTTGACCGTCTTTGCTCCGTTTTCAACAAAAAGTTACCAAGTTACTGTTCATGAGTAGCTTGAGGTCGTCACCAAAGTGGCAACTCGATTCGGAATACGGTGGTCCCTCAATTGGGCAGTCGTTCGGTTTTTAACAGAAGGAAGAGAACGGCGTTTTCGTGACCGTGTTCTCTCCGTTTTCAACAAGAATTCACTAAGTTACTGTTCATGAGTAGTTTAAGGCCCTACGGAAGGTAGCGACTTGATTCGGAATACGGTGGTTGCTCATGTGGGCACTAGTTCGGTTTTTAACACGAGGAAGAGAACAGCGTTTTCTTGACCGTCTTTGCTCCGTTTTCAACAAAAAGTTACCAAGTTACTGTTCATGAGTAGCTTGAGGTCGTCACCAAAGTGGCAACTCGATTCGGAATACGGTGGTCCCTCAATTGGGCAGTCGTTCGGTTTTTAACAGAAGGAAGAGAACGGCGTTTTCGTGACCGTGTTCTCTCCGTTTTCAACAAGAATTCACTAAGTTACTGTTCATGAGTAGTTTAAGGCCCTACGGAAGGTAGCGACTTGATTCGGAATACGGTGGTTGCTCATGTGGGCACTAGTTCGGTTTTTAACACGAGGAAGAGAACAGCGTTTTCTTGACCGTCTTTGCTCCGTTTTCAACAAAAAGTTACCAAGTTACTGTTCATGAGTAGCTTGAGGTCGTCACCAAAGTGGCAACTCGATTCGGAATACGGTGGTCCCTCAATTGGGCAGTCGTTCGGTTTTTAACAGAAGGAAGAGAACGGCGTTTTCGTGACCGTGTTCCCTCCGTTTTCAACAAGAATTCACTAAGTTACTGTTCATGAGTAGTTTAAGGCCCTACGGAAGGTAGCGACTTGATTCGGAATACGGTGGTTGCTCATGTGGGCACTAGTTCGGTTTTTAACACGAGGAAGAGAACAGCGTTTTCTTGACCGTCTTTGCTCCGTTTTCAACAAAAAGTTACCAAGTTACTGTTCATGAGTAGCTTGAGGTCGTCACCAAAGTGGCAACTCGATTCGGAATACGGTGGTCCCTCGATTGGGCAGTCGTTCGGTTTTTAACAGAAGGAAGAGAACGGCGTTTTCGTGACCGTGTTCCCTCCGTTTTCAACAAGAATTCACTAAGTTACTGTTCATGAGTAGTTTAAGGCCCTACGGAAGGTAGCGACTTGATTCGGAATACGGTGGTTGCTCATGTGGGCACTAGTTCGGTTTTTAACACGAGGAAGAGAACAGCGTTTTCTTGACCGTCTTTGCTCCGTTTTCAACAAAAAGTTACCAAGTTACTGTTCATGAGTAGCTTGAGGTCGTCACCAAAGTGGCAACTCGATTCGGAATACGGTGGTCCCTCGATTGGGCAGTCGTTCGGTTTTTAACAGAAGGAAGAGAACGGCGTTTTCGTGACCGTGTTCTCTCCGTTTTCAACAAGAATTCACTAAGTTACTGTTCATGAGTAGTTTAAGGCCCTACGGAAGGTAGCGACTTGATTCGGAATACGGTGGTTGCTCATGTGGGCACTAGTTCGGTTTTTAACACGAGGAAGAGAACAGCGTTTTCTTGACCGTCTTTGCTCCGTTTTCAACAAAAAGTTACCAAGTTACTGTTCATGAGTAGCTTGAGGTCGTCACCAAAGTGGCAACTCGAGGAATCGATTCGGAATACGGTGGTCCCTCAATTGGGCAGTCGTTCGGTTTTTAACAGAAGGAAGAGAACGGCGTTTTCGTGACCGTGTTCTCTCCGTTTTCAACAAGAATTCACTAAGTTACTGTTCATGAGTAGTTTAAGGCCCTACGGAAGGTAGCGACTTGATTCGGAATACGGTGGTTGCTCATGTGGGCACTAGTTCGGTTTTTAACACGAGGAAGAGAACAGCGTTTTCTTGACCGTCTTTGCTCCGTTTTCAACAAAAAGTTACCAAGTTACTGTTCATGAGTAGCTTGAGGTCGTCACCAAAGTGGCAACTCGATTCGGAATTGGGTGGTCCCTCGATTGGGCAGTCGTTCGGTTTTTAACAGAAGGAAGAGAACGGCGTTTTCGTGACCGTGTTCCCTCCGTTTTCAACAAGAATTCACTAAGTTACTGTTCATGAGTAGTTTAAGGCCCTACGGAAGGTAGCGACTTGATTCGGAATACGGTGGTTGCTCATGTGGGCACTAGTTCGGTTTTTAACACGAGGAAGAGAACAGCGTTTTCTTGACCGTCTTTGCTCCGTTTTCAACAAAAAGTTACCAAGTTACTGTTCATGAGTAGCTTGAGGTCGTCACCAAAGTGGCAACTCGATTCGGAATACGGTGGTCCCTCAATTGGGCAGTCGTTCGGTTTTTAACAGAAGGAAGAGAACGGCGTTTTCGTGACCGTGTTCCCTCCGTTTTCAACAAGAATTCACTAAGTTACTGTTCATGAGTAGTTTAAGGCCCTACGGAAGGTAGCGACTTGATTCGGAATACGGTGGTTGCTCATGTGGGCACTAGTTCGGTTTTTAACACGAGGAAGAGAACAGCGTTTTCTTGACCGTCTTTGCTCCGTTTTCAACAAAAAGTTACCAAGTTACTGTTCATGAGTAGCTTGAGGTCGTCACCAAAGTGGCAACTCGATTCGGAATACGGTGGTCCCTCAATTGGGCAGTCGTTCGGTTTTTAACAGAAGGAAGAGAACGGCGTTTTCGTGACCGTGTTCCCTCCGTTTTCAACAAGAATTCACTAAGTTACTGTTCATGAGTAGTTTAAGGCCCTACGGAAGGTAGCGACTTGATTCGGAATACGGTGGTTGCTCATGTGGGCACTAGTTCGGTTTTTAACACGAGGAAGAGAACAGCGTTTTCTTGACCGTCTTTGCTCCGTTTTCAACAAAAAGTTACCAAGTTACTGTTCATGAGTAGCTTGAGGTCGTCACCAAAGTGGCAACTCGATTCGGAATACGGTGGTCCCTCGATTGGGCAGTCGTTCGGTTTTTAACAGAAGGAAGAGAACGGCGTTTTCGTGACCGTGTTCGCTCCGTTTTCAACAAGAATTCACTAAGTTACTGTTCATGAGTAGTTTAAGGCCCTACGGAAGGTAGCGACTTGATTCGGAATACGGTGGTTGCTCATGTGGGCACTAGTTCGGTTTTTAACACGAGGAAGAGAACAGCGTTTTCTTGACCGTCTTTGCTCCGTTTTCAACAAAAAGTTACCAAGTTACTGTTCATGAGTAGCTTGAGGTCGTCACCAAAGTGGCAACTCGATTCGGAATACGGTGGTCCCTCAATTGGGCAGTCGTTCGGTTTTTAACAGAAGGAAGAGAACGGCGTTTTCGTGACCGTGTTCTCTCCGTTTTCAACAAGAATTCACTAAGTTACTGTTCATGAGTAGTTTAAGGCCCTACGGAAGGTAGCGACTTGATTCGGAATACGGTGGTTGCTCATGTGGGCACTAGTTCGGTTTTTAACACGAGGAAGAGAACAGCGTTTTCTTGACCGTCTTTGCTCCGTTTTCAACAAAAAGTTACCAAGTTACTGTTCATGAGTAGCTTGAGGTCGTCACCAAAGTGGCAACTCGATTCGGAATACGGTGGTCCCTCGATTGGGCAGTCGTTCGGTTTTTAACAGAAGGAAGAGAACGGCGTTTTCGTGACCGTGTTCCCTCCGTTTTCAACAAGAATTCACTAAGTTACTGTTCATGAGTAGTTTAAGGCCCTACGGAAGGTAGCGACTTGATTCGGAATACGGTGGTTGCTCATGTGGGCACTAGTTCGGTTTTTAACACGAGGAAGAGAACAGCGTTTTCTTGACCGTCTTTGCTCCGTTTTCAACAAAAAGTTACCAAGTTACTGTTCATGAGTAGCTTGAGGTCGTCACCAAAGTGGCAACTCGATTCGGAATACGGTGGTCCCTCAATTGGGCAGTCGTTCGGTTTTTAACAGAAGGAAGAGAACGGCGTTTTCGTGACCGTGTTCTCTCCGTTTTCAACAAGAATTCACTAAGTTACTGTTCATGAGTAGTTTAAGGCCCTACGGAAGGTAGCGACTTGATTCGGAATACGGTGGTTGCTCATGTGGGCACTAGTTCGGTTTTTAACACGAGGAAGAGAACAGCGTTTTCTTGACCGTCTTTGCTCCGTTTTCAACAAAAAGTTACCAAGTTACTGTTCATGAGTAGCTTGAGGTCGTCACCAAAGTGGCAACTCGATTCGGAATACGGTGGTCCCTCGATTGGGCAGTCGTTCGGTTTTTAACAGAAGGAAGAGAACGGCGTTTTCGTGACCGTGTTCCTCCGTTTTCAACAAGAATTCACTAAGTTACTGTTCATGAGTAGTTTAAGGCCCTACGGAAGGTAGCGACTTGATTCGGAATACGGTGGTTGCTCATGTGGGCACTAGTTCGGTTTTTAACACGAGGAAGAGAACAGCGTTTTCTTGACCGTCTTTGCTCCGTTTTCAACAAAAAGTTACCAAGTTACTGTTCATGAGTAGCTTGAGGTCGTCACCAAAGTGGCAACTCGATTCGGAATACGGTGGTCCCTCGATTGGGCAGTCGTTCGGTTTTTAACAGAAGGAAGAGAACGGCGTTTTCGTGACCGTGTTCCCTCCGTTTTCAACAAGAATTCACTAAGTTACTGTTCATGAGTAGTTTAAGGCCCTACGGAAGGTAGCGACTTGATTCGGAATACGGTGGTTGCTCATGTGGGCACTAGTTCGGTTTTTAACACGAGGAAGAGAACAGCGTTTTCTTGACCGTCTTTGCTCCGTTTTCAACAAAAAGTTACCAAGTTACTGTTCATGAGTAGCTTGAGGTCGTCACCAAAGTGGCAACTCGATTCGGAATACGGTGGTCCCTCGATTGGGCAGTCGTTCGGTTTTTAACAGAAGGAAGAGAACGGCGTTTTCGTGACCGTGTTCTCTCCGTTTTCAACAAGAATTCACTAAGTTACTGTTCATGAGTAGTTTAAGGCCCTACGGAAGGTAGCGACTTGATTCGGAATACGGTGGTTGCTCATGTGGGCACTAGTTCGGTTTTTAACACGAGGAAGAGAACAGCGTTTTCTTGACCGTCTTTGCTCCGTTTTCAACAAAAAGTTACCAAGTTACTGTTCATGAGTAGCTTGAGGTCGTCACCAAAGTGGCAACTCGATTCGGAATACGGTGGTCCCTCGATTGGGCAGTCGTTCGGTTTTTAACAGAAGGAAGAGAACGGCGTTTTCGTGACCGTGTTCTCTCCGTTTTCAACAAGAATTCACTAAGTTACTGTTCATGAGTAGTTTAAGGCCCTACGGAAGGTAGCGACTTGATTCGGAATACGGTGGTTGCTCATGTGGGCACTAGTTCGGTTTTTAACACGAGGAAGAGAACAGCGTTTTCTTGACCGTCTTTGCTCCGTTTTCAACAAAAAGTTACCAAGTTACTGTTCATGAGTAGCTTGAGGTCGTCACCAAAGTGGCAACTCGATTCGGAATACGGTGGTCCCTCAATTGGGCAGTCGTTCGGTTTTTAACAGAAGGAAGAGAACGGCGTTTTCGTGACCGTGTTCTCTCCGTTTTCAACAAGAATTCACTAAGTTACTGTTCATGAGTAGTTTAAGGCCCTACGGAAGGTAGCGACTTGATTCGGAATACGGTGGTTGCTCATGTGGGCACTAGTTCGGTTTTTAACACGAGGAAGAGAACAGCGTTTTCTTGACCGTCTTTGCTCCGTTTTCAATAAAAAGTTACCAAGTTACTGTTCATGAGTAGCTTGAGGTGGTCACAAGAGTGGCAACTCGATTCGGAATTGGGTGGTCCCTCGATTGGGCAGTCGTTCGGTTTTTAACAGAAGGAAGAGAACGGCGTTTTCGTGACCGTGTTCCCTCCGTTTTCAACAAGAATTCACTAAGTTACTGTTCATGAGTAGTTTAAGGCCCTACGGAAGGTAGCGACTTGATTCGGAATACGGTGGTTGCTCATGTGGGCACTAGTTCGGTTTTTAACACGAGGAAGAGAACAGCGTTTTCTTGACCGTCTTTGCTCCGTTTTCAACAAAAAGTTACCAAGTTACTGTTCATGAGTAGCTTGAGGTCGTCACCAAAGTGGCAACTCGATTCGGAATACGGTGGTCCCTCGATTGGGCAGTCGTTCGGTTTTTAACAGAAGGAAGAGAACGGCGTTTTCGTGACCGTGTTCCCTCCGTTTTCAACAAGAATTCACTAAGTTACTGTTCATGAGTAGTTTAAGGCCCTACGGAAGGTAGCGACTTGATTCGGAATACGGTGGTTGCTCATGTGGGCACTAGTTCGGTTTTTAACACGAGGAAGAGAACAGCGTTTTCTTGACCGTCTTTGCTCCGTTTTCAACAAAAAGTTACCAAGTTACTGTTCATGAGTAGCTTGAGGTCGTCACCAAAGTGGCAACTCGATTCGGAATACGGTGGTCCCTCGATTGGGCAGTCGTTCGGTTTTTAACAGAAGGAAGAGAACGGCGTTTTCGTGACCGTGTTCTCTCCGTTTTCAACAAGAATTCACTAAGTTACTGTTCATGAGTAGTTTAAGGCCCTACGGAAGGTAGCGACTTGATTCGGAATACGGTGGTTGCTCATGTGGGCACTAGTTCGGTTTTTAACACGAGGAAGAGAACAGCGTTTTCTTGACCGTCTTTGCTCCGTTTTCAACAAAAAGTTACCAAGTTACTGTTCATGAGTAGCTTGAGGTCGTCACCAAAGTGGCAACTCGATTCGGAATACGGTGGTCCCTCAATTGGGCAGTCGTTCGGTTTTTAACAGAAGGAAGAGAACGGCGTTTTCGTGACCGTGTTCTCTCCGTTTTCAACAAGAATTCACTAAGTTACTGTTCATGAGTAGTTTAAGGCCCTACGGAAGGTAGCGACTTGATTCGGAATACGGTGGTTGCTCATGTGGGCACTAGTTCGGTTTTTAACACGAGGAAGAGAACAGCGTTTTCTTGACCGTCTTTGCTCCGTTTTCAACAAAAAGTTACCAAGTTACTGTTCATGAGTAGCTTGAGGTCGTCACCAAAGTGGCAACTCGATTCGGAATACGGTGGTCCCTCAATTGGGCAGTCGTTCGGTTTTTAACAGAAGGAAGAGAACGGCGTTTTCGTGACCGTGTTCTCTCCGTTTTCAACAAGAATTCACTAAGTTACTGTTCATGAGTAGTTTAAGGCCCTACGGAAGGTAGCGACTTGATTCGGAATACGGTGGTTGCTCATGTGGGCACTAGTTCGGTTTTTAACACGAGGAAGAGAACAGCGTTTTCTTGACCGTCTTTGCTCCGTTTTCAACAAAAAGTTACCAAGTTACTGTTCATGAGTAGCTTGAGGTCGTCACCAAAGTGGCAACTCGATTCGGAATACGGTGGTCCCTCGATTGGGCAGTCGTTCGGTTTTTAACAGAAGGAAGAGAACGGCGTTTTCGTGACCGTGTTCTCTCCGTTTTCAACAAGAATTCACTAAGTTACTGTTCATGAGTAGTTTAAGGCCCTACGGAAGGTAGCGACTTGATTCGGAATACGGTGGTTGCTCATGTGGGCACTAGTTCGGTTTTTAACACGAGGAAGAGAACAGCGTTTTCTTGACCGTCTTTGCTCCGTTTTCAACAAAAAGTTACCAAGTTACTGTTCATGAGTAGCTTGAGGTCGTCACCAAAGTGGCAACTCGATTCGGAATACGGTGGTCCCTCGATTGGGCAGTCGTTCGGTTTTTAACAGAAGGAAGAGAACGGCGTTTTCGTGACCGTGTTCGCTCCGTTTTCAACAAGAATTCACTAAGTTACTGTTCATGAGTAGTTTAAGGCCCTACGGAAGGTAGCGACTTGATTCGGAATACGGTGGTTGCTCATGTGGGCACTAGTTCGGTTTTTAACACGAGGAAGAGAACAGCGTTTTCTTGACCGTCTTTGCTCCGTTTTCAACAAAAAGTTACCAAGTTACTGTTCATGAGTAGCTTGAGGTCGTCACCAAAGTGGCAACTCGATTCGGAATACGGTGGTCCCTCAATTGGGCAGTCGTTCGGTTTTTAACAGAAGGAAGAGAACGGCGTTTTCGTGACCGTGTTCTCTCCGTTTTCAACAAGAATTCACTAAGTTACTGTTCATGAGTAGTTTAAGGCCCTACGGAAGGTAGCGACTTGATTCGGAATACGGTGGTTGCTCATGTGGGCACTAGTTCGGTTTTTAACACGAGGAAGAGAGAACAGCGTTTTCTTGACCGTCTTTGCTCCGTTTTCAACAAAAAGTTACCAAGTTACTGTTCATGAGTAGCTTGAGGTCGTCACCAAAGTGGCAACTCGATTCGGAATACGGTGGTCCCTCGATTGGGCAGTCGTTCGGTTTTTAACAGAAGGAAGAGAACGGCGTTTTCGTGACCGTGTTCCCTCCGTTTTCAACAAGAATTCACTAAGTTACTGTTCATGAGTAGTTTAAGGCCCTACGGAAGGTAGCGACTTGATTCGGAATACGGTGGTTGCTCATGTGGGCACTAGTTCGGTTTTTAACACGAGGAAGAGAACAGCGTTTTCTTGACCGTCTTTGCTCCGTTTTCAACAAAAAGTTACCAAGTTACTGTTCATGAGTAGCTTGAGGTCGTCACCAAAGTGGCAACTCGATTCGGAATACGGTGGTCCCTCGATTGGGCAGTCGTTCGGTTTTTAACAGAAGGAAGAGAACGGCGTTTTCGTGACCGTGTTCTCTCCGTTTTCAACAAGAATTCACTAAGTTACTGTTCATGAGTAGTTTAAGGCCCTACGGAAGGTAGCGACTTGATTCGGAATACGGTGGTTGCTCATGTGGGCACTAGTTCGGTTTTTAACACGAGGAAGAGAACAGCGTTTTCTTGACCGTCTTTGCTCCGTTTTCAACAAAAAGTTACCAAGTTACTGTTCATGAGTAGCTTGAGGTCGTCACCAAAGTGGCAACTCGATTCGGAATACGGTGGTCCCTCAATTGGGCAGTCGTTCGGTTTTTAACAGAAGGAAGAGAACGGCGTTTTCGTGACCGTGTTCTCTCCGTTTTCAACAAGAATTCACTAAGTTACTGTTCATGAGTAGTTTAAGGCCCTACGGAAGGTAGCGACTTGATTCGGAATACGGTGGTTGCTCATGTGGGCACTAGTTCGGTTTTTAACACGAGGAAGAGAACAGCGTTTTCTTGACCGTCTTTGCTCCGTTTTCAACAAAAAGTTACCAAGTTACTGTTCATGAGTAGCTTGAGGTCGTCACCAAAGTGGCAACTCGATTCGGAATACGGTGGTCCCTCGATTGGGCAGTCGTTCGGTTTTTAACAGAAGGAAGAGAACGGCGTTTTCGTGACCGTGTTCCCTCCGTTTTCAACAAGAATTCACTAAGTTACTGTTCATGAGTAGTTTAAGGCCCTACGGAAGGTAGCGACTTGATTCGGAATACGGTGGTTGCTCATGTGGGCACTAGTTCGGTTTTTAACACGAGGAAGAGAACAGCGTTTTCTTGACCGTCTTTGCTCCGTTTTCAACAAAAAGTTACCAAGTTACTGTTCATGAGTAGCTTGAGGTCGTCACCAAAGTGGCAACTCGATTCGGAATACGGTGGTCCCTCGATTGGGCAGTCGTTCGGTTTTTAACAGAAGGAAGAGAACGGCGTTTTCGTGACCGTGTTCTCTCCGTTTTCAACAAGAATTCACTAAGTTACTGTTCATGAGTAGTTTAAGGCCCTACGGAAGGTAGCGACTTGATTCGGAATACGGTGGTTGCTCATGTGGGCACTAGTTCGGTTTTTAACACGAGGAAGAGAACAGCGTTTTCTTGACCGTCTTTGCTCCGTTTTCAACAAAAAGTTACCAAGTTACTGTTCATGAGTAGCTTGAGGTCGTCACCAAAGTGGCAACTCGATTCGGAATACGGTGGTCCCTCGATTGGGCAGTCGTTCGGTTTTTAACAGAAGGAAGAGAACGGCGTTTTCGTGACCGTGTTCTCTCCGTTTTCAACAAGAATTCACTAAGTTACTGTTCATGAGTAGTTTAAGGCCCTACGGAAGGTAGCGACTTGATTCGGAATACGGTGGTTGCTCATGTGGGCACTAGTTCGGTTTTTAACACGAGGAAGAGAACAGCGTTTTCTTGACCGTCTTTGCTCCGTTTTCAACAAAAAGTTACCAAGTTACTGTTCATGAGTAGCTTGAGGTCGTCACCAAAGTGGCAACTCGATTCGGAATACGGTGGTCCCTCAATTGGGCAGTCGTTCGGTTTTTAACAGAAGGAAGAGAACGGCGTTTTCGTGACCGTGTTCTCTCCGTTTTCAACAAGAATTCACTAAGTTACTGTTCATGAGTAGTTTAAGGCCCTACGGAAGGTAGCGACTTGATTCGGAATACGGTGGTTGCTCATGTGGGCACTAGTTCGGTTTTTAACACGAGGAAGAGAACAGCGTTTTCTTGACCGTCTTTGCTCCGTTTTCAACAAAAAGTTACCAAGTTACTGTTCATGAGTAGCTTGAGGTCGTCACCAAAGTGGCAACTCGATTCGGAATACGGTGGTCCCTCAATTGGGCAGTCGTTCGGTTTTTAACAGAAGGAAGAGAACGGCGTTTTCGTGACCGTGTTCTCTCCGTTTTCAACAAGAATTCACTAAGTTACTGTTCATGAGTAGTTTAAGGCCCTACGGAAGGTAGCGACTTGATTCGGAATACGGTGGTCGCTCATGTGGGCACTAGTTCGGTTTTTAACACGAGGAAGAGAACAGCGTTTTCTTGACCGTCTTTGCTCCGTTTTCAACAAAAAGTTACCAAGTTACTGTTCATGAGTAGCTTGAGGTGGTCACAAGAGTGGCAACTCGATTCGGAATACGGTGGTCCCTCGATTGGGCAGTCGTTCGGTTTTTAACAGAAGGAAGAGAACGGCGTTTTCGTGACCGTGTTCCCTCCGTTTTCAACAAGAATTCACTAAGTTACTGTTCATGAGTAGTTTAAGGCCCTACGGAAGGTAGCGACTTGATTCGGAATACGGTGGTTGCTCATGTGGGCACTAGTTCGGTTTTTAACACGAGGAAGAGAACAGCGTTTTCTTGACCGTCTTTGCTCCGTTTTCAACAAAAAGTTACCAAGTTACTGTTCATGAGTAGCTTGAGGTCGTCACCAAAGTGGCAACTCGATTCGGAATACGGTGGTCCCTCGATTGGGCAGTCGTTCGGTTTTTAACAGAAGGAAGAGAACGGCGTTTTCGTGACCGTGTTCTCTCCGTTTTCAACAAGAATTCACTAAGTTACTGTTCATGAGTAGTTTAAGGCCCTACGGAAGGTAGCGACTTGATTCGGAATACGGTGGTTGCTCATGTGGGCACTAGTTCGGTTTTTAACACGAGGAAGAGAACAGCGTTTTCTTGACCGTCTTTGCTCCGTTTTCAACAAAAAGTTACCAAGTTACTGTTCATGAGTAGCTTGAGGTCGTCACCAAAGTGGCAACTCGATTCGGAATACGGTGGTCCCTCGATTGGGCAGTCGTTCGGTTTTTAACAGAAGGAAGAGAACGGCGTTTTCGTGACCGTGTTCCCTCCGTTTTCAACAAGAATTCACTAAGTTACTGTTCATGAGTAGTTTAAGGCCCTACGGAAGGTAGCGACTTGATTCGGAATACGGTGGTTGCTCATGTGGGCACTAGTTCGGTTTTTAACACGAGGAAGAGAACAGCGTTTTCTTGACCGTCTTTGCTCCGTTTTCAACAAAAAGTTACCAAGTTACTGTTCATGAGTAGCTTGAGGTCGTCACCAAAGTGGCAACTCGATTCGGAATACGGTGGTCCCTCGATTGGGCAGTCGTTCGGTTTTTAACAGAAGGAAGAGAACGGCGTTTTCGTGACCGTGTTCTCTCCGTTTTCAACAAGAATTCACTAAGTTACTGTTCATGAGTAGTTTAAGGCCCTACGGAAGGTAGCGACTTGATTCGGAATACGGTGGTTGCTCATGTGGGCACTAGTTCGGTTTTTAACACGAGGAAGAGAACAGCGTTTTCTTGACCGTCTTTGCTCCGTTTTCAACAAAAAGTTACCAAGTTACTGTTCATGAGTAGCTTGAGGTCGTCACCAAAGTGGCAACTCGATTCGGAATACGGTGGTCCCTCAATTGGGCAGTCGTTCGGTTTTTAACAGAAGGAAGAGAACGGCGTTTTCGTGACCGTGTTCCCTCCGTTTTCAACAAGAATTCACTAAGTTACTGTTCATGAGTAGTTTAAGGCCCTACGGAAGGTAGCGACTTGATTCGGAATACGGTGGTTGCTCATGTGGGCACTAGTTCGGTTTTTAACACGAGGAAGAGAACAGCGTTTTCTTGACCGTCTTTGCTCCGTTTTCAACAAAAAGTTACCAAGTTACTGTTCATGAGTAGCTTGAGGTCGTCACCAAAGTGGCAACTCGATTCGGAATACGGTGGTCCCTCGATTGGGCAGTCGTTCGGTTTTTAACAGAAGGAAGAGAACGGCGTTTTCGTGACCGTGTTCCCTCCGTTTTCAACAAGAATTCACTAAGTTACTGTTCATGAGTAGTTTAAGGCCCTACGGAAGGTAGCGACTTGATTCGGAATACGGTGGTTGCTCATGTGGGCACTAGTTCGGTTTTTAACACGAGGAAGAGAACAGCGTTTTCTTGACCGTCTTTGCTCCGTTTTCAACAAAAAGTTACCAAGTTACTGTTCATGAGTAGCTTGAGGTCGTCACCAAAGTGGCAACTCGATTCGGAATACGGTGGTCCCTCGATTGGGCAGTCGTTCGGTTTTTAACAGAAGGAAGAGAACGGCGTTTTCGTGACCGTGTTCTCTCCGTTTTCAACAAGAATTCACTAAGTTACTGTTCATGAGTAGTTTAAGGCCCTACGGAAGGTAGCGACTTGATTCGGAATACGGTGGTTGCTCATGTGGGCACTAGTTCGGTTTTTAACACGAGGAAGAGAACAGCGTTTTCTTGACCGTCTTTGCTCCGTTTTCAACAAAAAGTTACCAAGTTACTGTTCATGAGTAGCTTGAGGTCGTCACCAAAGTGGCAACTCGATTCGGAATACGGTGGTCCCTCGATTGGGCAGTCGTTCGGTTTTTAACAGAAGGAAGAGAACGGCGTTTTCGTGACCGTGTTCTCTCCGTTTTCAACAAGAATTCACTAAGTTACTGTTCATGAGTAGTTTAAGGCCCTACGGAAGGTAGCGACTTGATTCGGAATACGGTGGTTGCTCATGTGGGCACTAGTTCGGTTTTTAACACGAGGAAGAGAACAGCGTTTTCTTGACCGTCTTTGCTC
Organism: Spiraea crenata; assembly: GCA_033992175.1. Classification (NCBI taxonomy): domain Eukaryota; kingdom Viridiplantae; phylum Streptophyta; class Magnoliopsida; order Rosales; family Rosaceae; genus Spiraea; species Spiraea crenata. The sequence goes on along the minus strand of JAVBHV010000025.1, from coordinate 115,622 downwards.
CGTTTTCAACAAAAAGTTACCAAGTTACTGTTCATGAGTAGCTTGAGGTCGTCACCAAAGTGGCAACTCGATTCGGAATACGGTGGTCCCTCGATTGGGCAGTCGTTCGGTTTTTAACAGAAGGAAGAGAACGGCGTTTTCGTGACCGTGTTCCCTCCGTTTTCAACAAGAATTCACTAAGTTACTGTTCATGAGTAGTTTAAGGCCCTACGGAAGGTAGCGACTTGATTCGGAATACGGTGGTTGCTCATGTGGGCACTAGTTCGGTTTTTAACACGAGGAAGAGAACAGCGTTTTCTTGACCGTCTTTGCTCCGTTTTCAACAAAAAGTTACCAAGTTACTGTTCATGAGTAGCTTGAGGTCGTCACCAAAGTGGCAACTCGATTCGGAATACGGTGGTCCCTCGATTGGGCAGTCGTTCGGTTTTTAACAGAAGGAAGAGAACGGCGTTTTCGTGACCGTGTTCTCTCCGTTTTCAACAAGAATTCACTAAGTTACTGTTCATGAGTAGTTTAAGGCCCTACGGAAGGTAGCGACTTGATTCGGAATACGGTGGTTGCTCATGTGGGCACTAGTTCGGTTTTTAACACGAGGAAGAGAACAGCGTTTTCTTGACCGTCTTTGCTCCGTTTTCAACAAAAAGTTACCAAGTTACTGTTCATGAGTAGCTTGAGGTCGTCACCAAAGTGGCAACTCGATTCGGAATACGGTGGTCCCTCAATTGGGCAGTCGTTCGGTTTTTAACAGAAGGAAGAGAACGGCGTTTTCGTGACCGTGTTCTCTCCGTTTTCAACAAGAATTCACTAAGTTACTGTTCATGAGTAGTTTAAGGCCCTACGGAAGGTAGCGACTTGATTCGGAATACGGTGGTTGCTCATGTGGGCACTAGTTCGGTTTTTAACACGAGGAAGAGAACAGCGTTTTCTTGACCGTCTTTGCTCCGTTTTCAACAAAAAGTTACCAAGTTACTGTTCATGAGTAGCTTGAGGTCGTCACCAAAGTGGCAACTCGATTCGGAATACGGTGGTCCCTCAATTGGGCAGTCGTTCGGTTTTTAACAGAAGGAAGAGAACGGCGTTTTCGTGACCGTGTTCTCTCCGTTTTCAACAAGAATTCACTAAGTTACTGTTCATGAGTAGTTTAAGGCCCTACGGAAGGTAGCGACTTGATTCGGAATACGGTGGTTGCTCATGTGGGCACTAGTTCGGTTTTTAACACGAGGAAGAGAACAGCGTTTTCTTGACCGTCTTTGCTCCGTTTTCAACAAAAAGTTACCAAGTTACTGTTCATGAGTAGCTTGAGGTCGTCACCAAAGTGGCAACTCGATTCGGAATACGGTGGTCCCTCGATTGGGCAGTCGTTCGGTTTTTAACAGAAGGAAGAGAACGGCGTTTTCGTGACCGTGTTCCCTCCGTTTTCAACAAGAATTCACTAAGTTACTGTTCATGAGTAGTTTAAGGCCCTACGGAAGGTAGCGACTTGATTCGGAATACGGTGGTTGCTCATGTGGGCACTAGTTCGGTTTTTAACACGAGGAAGAGAACAGCGTTTTCTTGACCGTCTTTGCTCCGTTTTCAACAAAAAGTTACCAAGTTACTGTTCATGAGTAGCTTGAGGTCGTCACCAAAGTGGCAACTCGATTCGGAATACGGTGGTCCCTCGATTGGGCAGTCGTTCGGTTTTTAACAGAAGGAAGAGAACGGCGTTTTCGTGACCGTGTTCCCTCCGTTTTCAACAAGAATTCACTAAGTTACTGTTCATGAGTAGTTTAAGGCCCTACGGAAGGTAGCGACTTGATTCGGAATACGGTGGTTGCTCATGTGGGCACTAGTTCGGTTTTTAACACGAGGAAGAGAACAGCGTTTTCTTGACCGTCTTTGCTCCGTTTTCAACAAAAAGTTACCAAGTTACTGTTCATGAGTAGCTTGAGGTCGTCACCAAAGTGGCAACTCGATTCGGAATACGGTGGTCCCTCAATTGGGCAGTCGTTCGGTTTTTAACAGAAGGAAGAGAACGGCGTTTTCGTGACCGTGTTCTCTCCGTTTTCAACAAGAATTCACTAAGTTACTGTTCATGAGTAGTTTAAGGCCCTACGGAAGGTAGCGACTTGATTCGGAATACGGTGGTTGCTCATGTGGGCACTAGTTCGGTTTTTAACACGAGGAAGAGAACAGCGTTTTCTTGACCGTCTTTGCTCCGTTTTCAACAAAAAGTTACCAAGTTACTGTTCATGAGTAGCTTGAGGTCGTCACCAAAGTGGCAACTCGATTCGGAATACGGTGGTCCCTCGATTGGGCAGTCGTTCGGTTTTTAACAGAAGGAAGAGAACGGCGTTTTCGTGACCGTGTTCTCTCCGTTTTCAACAAGAATTCACTAAGTTACTGTTCATGAGTAGTTTAAGGCCCTACGGAAGGTAGCGACTTGATTCGGAATACGGTGGTTGCTCATGTGGGCACTAGTTCGGTTTTTAACACGAGGAAGAGAACAGCGTTTTCTTGACCGTCTTTGCTCCGTTTTCAATAAAAAGTTACCAAGTTACTGTTCATGAGTAGCTTGAGGTGGTCACAAGAGTGGCAACTCGATTCGGAATTGGGTGGTCCCTCGATTGGGCAGTCGTTCGGTTTTTAACAGAAGGAAGAGAACGGCGTTTTCGTGACCGTGTTCCCTCCGTTTTCAACAAGAATTCACTAAGTTACTGTTCATGAGTAGTTTAAGGCCCTACGGAAGGTAGCGACTTGATTCGGAATACGGTGGTTGCTCATGTGGGCACTAGTTCGGTTTTTAACACGAGGAAGAGAACAGCGTTTTCTTGACCGTCTTTGCTCCGTTTTCAACAAAAAGTTACCAAGTTACTGTTCATGAGTAGCTTGAGGTCGTCACCAAAGTGGCAACTCGATTCGGAATACGGTGGTCCCTCAATTGGGCAGTCGTTCGGTTTTTAACAGAAGGAAGAGAACGGCGTTTTCGTGACCGTGTTCTCTCCGTTTTCAACAAGAATTCACTAAGTTACTGTTCATGAGTAGTTTAAGGCCCTACGGAAGGTAGCGACTTGATTCGGAATACGGTGGTTGCTCATGTGGGCACTAGTTCGGTTTTTAACACGAGGAAGAGAACAGCGTTTTCTTGACCGTCTTTGCTCCGTTTTCAACAAAAAGTTACCAAGTTACTGTTCATGAGTAGCTTGAGGTCGTCACCAAAGTGGCAACTCGATTCGGAATACGGTGGTCCCTCGATTGGGCAGTCGTTCGGTTTTTAACAGAAGGAAGAGAACGGCGTTTTCGTGACCGTGTTCCCTCCGTTTTCAACAAGAATTCACTAAGTTACTGTTCATGAGTAGTTTAAGGCCCTACGGAAGGTAGCGACTTGATTCGGAATACGGTGGTTGCTCATGTGGGCACTAGTTCGGTTTTTAACACGAGGAAGAGAACAGCGTTTTCTTGACCGTCTTTGCTCCGTTTTCAACAAAAAGTTACCAAGTTACTGTTCATGAGTAGCTTGAGGTCGTCACCAAAGTGGCAACTCGATTCGGAATACGGTGGTCCCTCGATTGGGCAGTCGTTCGGTTTTTAACAGAAGGAAGAGAACGGCGTTTTCGTGACCGTGTTCCCTCCGTTTTCAACAAGAATTCACTAAGTTACTGTTCATGAGTAGTTTAAGGCCCTACGGAAGGTAGCGACTTGATTCGGAATACGGTGGTTGCTCATGTGGGCACTAGTTCGGTTTTTAACACGAGGAAGAGAACAGCGTTTTCTTGACCGTCTTTGCTCCGTTTTCAACAAAAAGTTACCAAGTTACTGTTCATGAGTAGCTTGAGGTCGTCACCAAAGTGGCAACTCGATTCGGAATACGGTGGTCCCTCGATTGGGCAGTCGTTCGGTTTTTAACAGAAGGAAGAGAACGGCGTTTTCGTGACCGTGTTCCCTCCGTTTTCAACAAGAATTCACTAAGTTACTGTTCATGAGTAGTTTAAGGCCCTACGGAAGGTAGCGACTTGATTCGGAATACGGTGGTTGCTCATGTGGGCACTAGTTCGGTTTTTAACACGAGGAAGAGAACAGCGTTTTCTTGACCGTCTTTGCTCCGTTTTCAACAAAAAGTTACCAAGTTACTGTTCATGAGTAGCTTGAGGTCGTCACCAAAGTGGCAACTCGATTCGGAATACGGTGGTCCCTCAATTGGGCAGTCGTTCGGTTTTTAACAGAAGGAAGAGAACGGCGTTTTCGTGACCGTGTTCTCTCCGTTTTCAACAAGAATTCACTAAGTTACTGTTCATGAGTAGTTTAAGGCCCTACGGAAGGTAGCGACTTGATTCGGAATACGGTGGTTGCTCATGTGGGCACTAGTTCGGTTTTTAACACGAGGAAGAGAACAGCGTTTTCTTGACCGTCTTTGCTCCGTTTTCAACAAAAAGTTACCAAGTTACTGTTCATGAGTAGCTTGAGGTCGTCACCAAAGTGGCAACTCGATTCGGAATACGGTGGTCCCTCGATTGGGCAGTCGTTCGGTTTTTAACAGAAGGAAGAGAACGGCGTTTTCGTGACCGTGTTCCCTCCGTTTTCAACAAGAATTCACTAAGTTACTGTTCATGAGTAGTTTAAGGCCCTACGGAAGGTAGCGACTTGATTCGGAATACGGTGGTTGCTCATGTGGGCACTAGTTCGGTTTTTAACACGAGGAAGAGAACAGCGTTTTCTTGACCGTCTTTGCTCCGTTTTCAACAAAAAGTTACCAAGTTACTGTTCATGAGTAGCTTGAGGTCGTCACCAAAGTGGCAACTCGATTCGGAATACGGTGGTCCCTCGATTGGGCAGTCGTTCGGTTTTTAACAGAAGGAAGAGAACGGCGTTTTCGTGACCGTGTTCTCTCCGTTTTCAACAAGAATTCACTAAGTTACTGTTCATGAGTAGTTTAAGGCCCTACGGAAGGTAGCGACTTGATTCGGAATACGGTGGTTGCTCATGTGGGCACTAGTTCGGTTTTTAACACGAGGAAGAGAACAGCGTTTTCTTGACCGTCTTTGCTCCGTTTTCAACAAAAAGTTACCAAGTTACTGTTCATGAGTAGCTTGAGGTCGTCACCAAAGTGGCAACTCGATTCGGAATACGGTGGTCCCTCAATTGGGCAGTCGTTCGGTTTTTAACAGAAGGAAGAGAACGGCGTTTTCGTGACCGTGTTCTCTCCGTTTTCAACAAGAATTCACTAAGTTACTGTTCATGAGTAGTTTAAGGCCCTACGGAAGGTAGCGACTTGATTCGGAATACGGTGGTTGCTCATGTGGGCACTAGTTCGGTTTTTAACACGAGGAAGAGAACAGCGTTTTCTTGACCGTCTTTGCTCCGTTTTCAACAAAAAGTTACCAAGTTACTGTTCATGAGTAGCTTGAGGTCGTCACCAAAGTGGCAACTCGATTCGGAATACGGTGGTCCCTCGATTGGGCAGTCGTTCGGTTTTTAACAGAAGGAAGAGAACGGCGTTTTCGTGACCGTGTTCCCTCCGTTTTCAACAAGAATTCACTAAGTTACTGTTCATGAGTAGTTTAAGGCCCTACGGAAGGTAGCGACTTGATTCGGAATACGGTGGTTGCTCATGTGGGCACTAGTTCGGTTTTTAACACGAGGAAGAGAACAGCGTTTTCTTGACCGTCTTTGCTCCGTTTTCAACAAAAAGTTACCAAGTTACTGTTCATGAGTAGCTTGAGGTCGTCACCAAAGTGGCAACTCGATTCGGAATACGGTGGTCCCTCAATTGGGCAGTCGTTCGTTTTTTTAGTTCATAAGTTACTGTTCATGAGTAGTTTAAGGCCCTACGGAAGGTAGCGACTTGTTGTAGTGTTGCTCATGTGGGCACTATTCGTTTTTAACACGTGGATGACGTCTTTGCTCCGTTTTCAACAAAAAGTTACCAAGTTACTGTTCATGAGTAGCTTGAGGTGCGTCACGTGATCGATTGGGGTCAATTGGGCAGTCGTTCGGTTTTTAACAGAAGGAAGAGAACGGCGTTTTCGTGACCGTGTTCGCTCCGTTTTCAACAAGAATTCACTAAGTTACTGTTCATGAGTAGTTTAAGGCCCTACGGAAGGTAGCGACTTGATTCGGAATACGGTGGTTGCTCATGTGGGCACTAGTTCGGTTTTTAACACGAGGAAGAGAACAGCGTTTTCTTGACCGTCTTTGCTCCGTTTTCAACAAAAAGTTACCAAGTTACTGTTCATGAGTAGCTTGAGGTCGTCACCAAAGTGGCAACTCGATTCGGAATACGGTGGTCCCTCAATTGGGCAGTCGTTCGGTTTTTAACAGAAGGAAGAGAACGGCGTTTTCGTGACCGTGTTCTCTCCGTTTTCAACAAGAATTCACTAAGTTACTGTTCATGAGTAGTTTAAGGCCCTACGGAAGGTAGCGACTTGATTCGGAATACGGTGGTTGCTCATGTGGGCACTAGTTCGGTTTTTAACACGAGGAAGAGAACAGCGTTTTCTTGACCGTCTTTGCTCCGTTTTCAACAAAAAGTTACCAAGTTACTGTTCATGAGTAGCTTGAGGTCGTCACCAAAGTGGCAACTCGATTCGGAATACGGTGGTCCCTCGATTGGGCAGTCGTTCGGTTTTTAACAGAAGGAAGAGAACGGCGTTTTCGTGACCGTGTTCCCTCCGTTTTCAACAAGAATTCACTAAGTTACTGTTCATGAGTAGTTTAAGGCCCTACGGAAGGTAGCGACTTGATTCGGAATACGGTGGTTGCTCATGTGGGCACTAGTTCGGTTTTTAACACGAGGAAGAGAACAGCGTTTTCTTGACCGTCTTTGCTCCGTTTTCAACAAAAAGTTACCAAGTTACTGTTCATGAGTAGCTTGAGGTCGTCACCAAAGTGGCAACTCGATTCGGAATACGGTGGTCCCTCAATTGGGCAGTCGTTCGGTTTTTAACAGAAGGAAGAGAACGGCGTTTTCGTGACCGTGTTCTCTCCGTTTTCAACAAGAATTCACTAAGTTACTGTTCATGAGTAGTTTAAGGCCCTACGGAAGGTAGCGACTTGATTCGGAATACGGTGGTTGCTCATGTGGGCACTAGTTCGGTTTTTAACACGAGGAAGAGAACAGCGTTTTCTTGACCGTCTTTGCTCCGTTTTCAACAAAAAGTTACCAAGTTACTGTTCATGAGTAGCTTGAGGTCGTCACCAAAGTGGCAACTCGATTCGGAATACGGTGGTCCCTCAATTGGGCAGTCGTTCGGTTTTTAACAGAAGGAAGAGAACGGCGTTTTCGTGACCGTGTTCTCTCCGTTTTCAACAAGAATTCACTAAGTTACTGTTCATGAGTAGTTTAAGGCCCTACGGAAGGTAGCGACTTGATTCGGAATACGGTGGTTGCTCATGTGGGCACTAGTTCGGTTTTTAACACGAGGAAGAGAACAGCGTTTTCTTGACCGTCTTTGCTCCGTTTTCAACAAAAAGTTACCAAGTTACTGTTCATGAGTAGCTTGAGGTCGTCACCAAAGTGGCAACTCGATTCGGAATACGGTGGTCCCTCAATTGGGCAGTCGTTCGGTTTTTAACAGAAGGAAGAGAACGGCGTTTTCGTGACCGTGTTCTCTCCGTTTTCAACAAGAATTCACTAAGTTACTGTTCATGAGTAGTTTAAGGCCCTACGGAAGGTAGCGACTTGATTCGGAATACGGTGGTTGCTCATGTGGGCACTAGTTCGGTTTTTAACACGAGGAAGAGAACAGCGTTTTCTTGACCGTCTTTGCTCCGTTTTCAACAAAAAGTTACCAAGTTACTGTTCATGAGTAGCTTGAGGTCGTCACCAAAGTGGCAACTCGATTCGGAATACGGTGGTCCCTCGATTGGGCAGTCGTTCGGTTTTTAACAGAAGGAAGAGAACGGCGTTTTCGTGACCGTGTTCTCTCCGTTTTCAACAAGAATTCACTAAGTTACTGTTCATGAGTAGTTTAAGGCCCTACGGAAGGTAGCGACTTGATTCGGAATACGGTGGTTGCTCATGTGGGCACTAGTTCGGTTTTTAACACGAGGAAGAGAACAGCGTTTTCTTGACCGTCTTTGCTCCGTTTTCAACAAAAAGTTACCAAGTTACTGTTCATGAGTAGCTTGAGGTCGTCACCAAAGTGGCAACTCGATTCGGAATACGGTGGTCCCTCAATTGGGCAGTCGTTCGGTTTTTAACAGAAGGAAGAGAACGGCGTTTTCGTGACCGTGTTCCCTCCGTTTTCAACAAGAATTCACTAAGTTACTGTTCATGAGTAGTTTAAGGCCCTACGGAAGGTAGCGACTTGATTCGGAATACGGTGGTTGCTCATGTGGGCACTAGTTCGGTTTTTAACACGAGGAAGAGAACAGCGTTTTCTTGACCGTCTTTGCTCCGTTTTCAACAAAAAGTTACCAAGTTACTGTTCATGAGTAGCTTGAGGTCGTCACCAAAGTGGCAACTCGATTCGGAATACGGTGGTCCCTCAATTGGGCAGTCGTTCGGTTTTTAACAGAAGGAAGAGAACGGCGTTTTCGTGACCGTGTTCTCTCCGTTTTCAACAAGAATTCACTAAGTTACTGTTCATGAGTAGTTTAAGGCCCTACGGAAGGTAGCGACTTGATTCGGAATACGGTGGTTGCTCATGTGGGCACTAGTTCGGTTTTTAACACGAGGAAGAGAACAGCGTTTTCTTGACCGTCTTTGCTCCGTTTTCAACAAAAAGTTACCAAGTTACTGTTCATGAGTAGCTTGAGGTCGTCACCAAAGTGGCAACTCGATTCGGAATACGGTGGTCCCTCGATTGGGCAGTCGTTCGGTTTTTAACAGAAGGAAGAGAACGGCGTTTTCGTGACCGTGTTCTCTCCGTTTTCAACAAGAATTCACTAAGTTACTGTTCATGAGTAGTTTAAGGCCCTACGGAAGGTAGCGACTTGATTCGGAATACGGTGGTTGCTCATGTGGGCACTAGTTCGGTTTTTAACACGAGGAAGAGAACAGCGTTTTCTTGACCGTCTTTGCTCCGTTTTCAACAAAAAGTTACCAAGTTACTGTTCATGAGTAGCTTGAGGTCGTCACCAAAGTGGCAACTCGATTCGGAATACGGTGGTCCCTCAATTGGGCAGTCGTTCGGTTTTTAACAGAAGGAAGAGAACGGCGTTTTCGTGACCGTGTTCTCTCCGTTTTCAACAAGAATTCACTAAGTTACTGTTCATGAGTAGTTTAAGGCCCTACGGAAGGTAGCGACTTGATTCGGAATACGGTGGTTGCTCATGTGGGCACTAGTTCGGTTTTTAACACGAGGAAGAGAACAGCGTTTTCTTGACCGTCTTTGCTCCGTTTTCAACAAAAAGTTACCAAGTTACTGTTCATGAGTAGCTTGAGGTCGTCACCAAAGTGGCAACTCGATTCGGAATACGGTGGTCCCTCAATTGGGCAGTCGTTCGGTTTTTAACAGAAGGAAGAGAACGGCGTTTTCGTGACCGTGTTCCCTCCGTTTTCAACAAGAATTCACTAAGTTACTGTTCATGAGTAGTTTAAGGCCCTACGGAAGGTAGCGACTTGATTCGGAATACGGTGGTTGCTCATGTGGGCACTAGTTCGGTTTTTAACACGAGGAAGAGAACAGCGTTTTCTTGACCGTCTTTGCTCCGTTTTCAACAAAAAGTTACCAAGTTACTGTTCATGAGTAGCTTGAGGTCGTCACCAAAGTGGCAACTCGATTCGGAATACGGTGGTCCCTCGATTGGGCAGTCGTTCGGTTTTTAACAGAAGGAAGAGAACGGCGTTTTCGTGACCGTGTTGGCTCCGTTTTGAACAAGAATTCACTAAGTTACTGTTCATGAGTAGTTTAAGGCCCTACGGAAGGTAGCGACTTGATTCGGAATACGGTGGTTGCTCATGTGGGCACTAGTTCGGTTTTTAACACGAGGAAGAGAACAGCGTTTTCTTGACCGTCTTTGCTCCGTTTTCAACAAAAAGTTACCAAGTTACTGTTCATGAGTAGCTTGAGGTCGTCACCAAAGTGGCAACTCGATTCGGAATACGGTGGTCCCTCAATTGGGCAGTCGTTCGGTTTTTAACAGAAGGAAGAGAACGGCGTTTTCGTGACCGTGTTCTCTCCGTTTTCAACAAGAATTCACTAAGTTACTGTTCATGAGTAGTTTAAGGCCCTACGGAAGGTAGCGACTTGATTCGGAATACGGTGGTTGCTCATGTGGGCACTAGTTCGGTTTTTAACACGAGGAAGAGAACAGCGTTTTCTTGACCGTCTTTGCTCCGTTTTCAACAAAAAGTTACCAAGTTACTGTTCATGAGTAGCTTGAGGTCGTCACCAAAGTGGCAACTCGATTCGGAATACGGTGGTCCCTCAATTGGGCAGTCGTTCGGTTTTTAACAGAAGGAAGAGAACGGCGTTTTCGTGACCGTGTTCTCTCCGTTTTCAACAAGAATTCACTAAGTTACTGTTCATGAGTAGTTTAAGGCCCTACGGAAGGTAGCGACTTGATTCGGAATACGGTGGTTGCTCATGTGGGCACTAGTTCGGTTTTTAACACGAGGAAGAGAACAGCGTTTTCTTGACCGTCTTTGCTCCGTTTTCAACAAAAAGTTACCAAGTTACTGTTCATGAGTAGCTTGAGGTCGTCACCAAAGTGGCAACTCGATTCGGAATACGGTGGTCCCTCAATTGGGCAGTCGTTCGGTTTTTAACAGAAGGAAGAGAACGGCGTTTTCGTGACCGTGTTCTCTCCGTTTTCAACAAGAATTCACTAAGTTACTGTTCATGAGTAGTTTAAGGCCCTACGGAAGGTAGCGACTTGATTCGGAATACGGTGGTTGCTCATGTGGGCACTAGTTCGGTTTTTAACACGAGGAAGAGAACAGCGTTTTCTTGACCGTCTTTGCTCCGTTTTCAACAAAAAGTTACCAAGTTACTGTTCATGAGTAGCTTGAGGTCGTCACCAAAGTGGCAACTCGATTCGGAATACGGTGGTCCCTCAATTGGGCAGTCGTTCGGTTTTTAACAGAAGGAAGAGAACGGCGTTTTCGTGACCGTGTTCTCTCCGTTTTCAACAAGAATTCACTAAGTTACTGTTCATGAGTAGTTTAAGGCCCTACGGAAGGTAGCGACTTGATTCGGAATACGGTGGTTGCTCATGTGGGCACTAGTTCGGTTTTTAACACGAGGAAGAGAACAGCGTTTTCTTGACCGTCTTTGCTCCGTTTTCAACAAAAAGTTACCAAGTTACTGTTCATGAGTAGCTTGAGGTCGTCACCAAAGTGGCAACTCGATTCGGAATACGGTGGTCCCTCGATTGGGCAGTCGTTCGGTTTTTAACAGAAGGAAGAGAACGGCGTTTTCGTGACCGTGTTCTCTCCGTTTTCAACAAGAATTCACTAAGTTACTGTTCATGAGTAGTTTAAGGCCCTACGGAAGGTAGCGACTTGATTCGGAATACGGTGGTTGCTCATGTGGGCACTAGTTCGGTTTTTAACACGAGGAAGAGAACAGCGTTTTCTTGACCGTCTTTGCTCCGTTTTCAACAAAAAGTTACCAAGTTACTGTTCATGAGTAGCTTGAGGTCGTCACCAAAGTGGCAACTCGATTCGGAATACGGTGGTCCCTCAATTGGGCAGTCGTTCGGTTTTTAACAGAAGGAAGAGAACGGCGTTTTCGTGACCGTGTTCTCTCCGTTTTCAACAAGAATTCACTAAGTTACTGTTCATGAGTAGTTTAAGGCCCTACGGAAGGTAGCGACTTGATTCGGAATACGGTGGTTGCTCATGTGGGCACTAGTTCGGTTTTTAACACGAGGAAGAGAACAGCGTTTTCTTGACCGTCTTTGCTCCGTTTTCAACAAAAAGTTACCAAGTTACTGTTCATGAGTAGCTTGAGGTCGTCACCAAAGTGGCAACTCGATTCGGAATACGGTGGTCCCTCAATTGGGCAGTCGTTCGGTTTTTAACAGAAGGAAGAGAACGGCGTTTTCGTGACCGTGTTCTCTCCGTTTTCAACAAGAATTCACTAAGTTACTGTTCATGAGTAGTTTAAGGCCCTACGGAAGGTAGCGACTTGATTCGGAATACGGTGGTTGCTCATGTGGGCACTAGTTCGGTTTTTAACACGAGGAAGAGAACAGCGTTTTCTTGACCGTCTTTGCTCCGTTTTCAACAAAAAGTTACCAAGTTACTGTTCATGAGTAGCTTGAGGTCGTCACCAAAGTGGCAACTCGATTCGGAATACGGTGGTCCCTCAATTGGGCAGTCGTTCGGTTTTTAACAGAAGGAAGAGAACGGCGTTTTCGTGACCGTGTTCTCTCCGTTTTCAACAAGAATTCACTAAGTTACTGTTCATGAGTAGTTTAAGGCCCTACGGAAGGTAGCGACTTGATTCGGAATACGGTGGTTGCTCATGTGGGCACTAGTTCGGTTTTTAACACGAGGAAGAGAACAGCGTTTTCTTGACCGTCTTTGCTCCGTTTTCAACAAAAAGTTACCAAGTTACTGTTCATGAGTAGCTTGAGGTCGTCACCAAAGTGGCAACTCGATTCGGAATACGGTGGTCCCTCGATTGGGCAGTCGTTCGGTTTTTAACAGAAGGAAGAGAACGGCGTTTTCGTGACCGTGTTCGCTCCGTTTTCAACAAGAATTCACTAAGTTACTGTTCATGAGTAGTTTAAGGCCCTACGGAAGGTAGCGACTTGATTCGGAATACGGTGGTTGCTCATGTGGGCACTAGTTCGGTTTTTAACACGAGGAAGAGAACAGCGTTTTCTTGACCGTCTTTGCTCCGTTTTCAACAAAAAGTTACCAAGTTACTGTTCATGAGTAGCTTGAGGTCGTCACCAAAGTGGCAACTCGATTCGGAATACGGTGGTCCCTCAATTGGGCAGTCGTTCGGTTTTTAACAGAAGGAAGAGAACGGCGTTTTCGTGACCGTGTTCGCTCCGTTTTCAACAAGAATTCACTAAGTTACTGTTCATGAGTAGTTTAAGGCCCTACGGAAGGTAGCGACTTGATTCGGAATACGGTGGTTGCTCATGTGGGCACTAGTTCGGTTTTTAACACGAGGAAGAGAACAGCGTTTTCTTGACCGTCTTTGCTCCGTTTTCAACAAAAAGTTACCAAGTTACTGTTCATGAGTAGCTTGAGGTCGTCACCAAAGTGGCAACTCGATTCGGAATACGGTGGTCCCTCAATTGGGCAGTCGTTCGGTTTTTAACAGAAGGAAGAGAACGGCGTTTTCGTGACCGTGTTCTCTCCGTTTTCAACAAGAATTCACTAAGTTACTGTTCATGAGTAGTTTAAGGCCCTACGGAAGGTAGCGACTTGATTCGGAATACGGTGGTTGCTCATGTGGGCACTAGTTCGGTTTTTAACACGAGGAAGAGAACAGCGTTTTCTTGACCGTCTTTGCTCCGTTTTCAACAAAAAGTTACCAAGTTACTGTTCATGAGTAGCTTGAGGTCGTCACCAAAGTGGCAACTCGATTCGGAATACGGTGGTCCCTCGATTGGGCAGTCGTTCGGTTTTTAACAGAAGGAAGAGAACGGCGTTTTCGTGACCGTGTTCTCTCCGTTTTCAACAAGAATTCACTAAGTTACTGTTCATGAGTAGTTTAAGGCCCTACGGAAGGTAGCGACTTGATTCGGAATACGGTGGTTGCTCATGTGGGCACTAGTTCGGTTTTTAACACGAGGAAGAGAACAGCGTTTTCTTGACCGTCTTTGCTCCGTTTTCAACAAAAAGTTACCAAGTTACTGTTCATGAGTAGCTTGAGGTCGTCACCAAAGTGGCAACTCGATTCGGAATACGGTGGTCCCTCGATTGGGCAGTCGTTCGGTTTTTAACAGAAGGAAGAGAACGGCGTTTTCGTGACCGTGTTCTCTCCGTTTTCAACAAGAATTCACTAAGTTACTGTTCATGAGTAGTTTAAGGCCCTACGGAAGGTAGCGACTTGATTCGGAATACGGTGGTTGCTCATGTGGGCACTAGTTCGGTTTTTAACACGAGGAAGAGAACAGCGTTTTCTTGACCGTCTTTGCTCCGTTTTCAACAAAAAGTTACCAAGTTACTGTTCATGAGTAGCTTGAGGTCGTCACCAAAGTGGCAACTCGATTCGGAATACGGTGGTCCCTCGATTGGGCAGTCGTTCGGTTTTTAACAGAAGGAAGAGAACGGCGTTTTCGTGACCGTGTTCGCTCCGTTTTCAACAAGAATTCACTAAGTTACTGTTCATGAGTAGTTTAAGGCCCTACGGAAGGTAGCGACTTGATTCGGAATACGGTGGTTGCTCATGTGGGCACTAGTTCGGTTTTTAACACGAGGAAGAGAACAGCGTTTTCTTGACCGTCTTTGCTCCGTTTTCAACAAAAAGTTACCAAGTTACTGTTCATGAGTAGCTTGAGGTCGTCACCAAAGTGGCAACTCGATTCGGAATACGGTGGTCCCTCGATTGGGCAGTCGTTCGGTTTTTAACAGAAGGAAGAGAACGGCGTTTTCGTGACCGTGTTCTCTCCGTTTTCAACAAGAATTCACTAAGTTACTGTTCATGAGTAGTTTAAGGCCCTACGGAAGGTAGCGACTTGATTCGGAATACGGTGGTTGCTCATGTGGGCACTAGTTCGGTTTTTAACACGAGGAAGAGAACAGCGTTTTCTTGACCGTCTTTGCTCCGTTTTCAACAAAAAGTTACCAAGTTACTGTTCATGAGTAGCTTGAGGTCGTCACCAAAGTGGCAACTCGATTCGGAATACGGTGGTCCCTCAATTGGGCAGTCGTTCGGTTTTTAACAGAAGGAAGAGAACGGCGTTTTCGTGACCGTGTTCTCTCCGTTTTCAACAAGAATTCACTAAGTTACTGTTCATGAGTAGTTTAAGGCCCTACGGAAGGTAGCGACTTGATTCGGAATACGGTGGTTGCTCATGTGGGCACTAGTTCGGTTTTTAACACGAGGAAGAGAACAGCGTTTTCTTGACCGTCTTTGCTCCGTTTTCAACAAAAAGTTACCAAGTTACTGTTCATGAGTAGCTTGAGGTCGTCACCAAAGTGGCAACTCGATTCGGAATACGGTGGTCCCTCAATTGGGCAGTCGTTCGGTTTTTAACAGAAGGAAGAGAACGGCGTTTTCGTGACCGTGTTCTCTCCGTTTTCAACAAGAATTCACTAAGTTACTGTTCATGAGTAGTTTAAGGCCCTACGGAAGGTAGCGACTTGATTCGGAATACGGTGGTTGCTCATGTGGGCACTAGTTCGGTTTTTAACACGAGGAAGAGAACAGCGTTTTCTTGACCGTCTTTGCTCCGTTTTCAACAAAAAGTTACCAAGTTACTGTTCATGAGTAGCTTGAGGTCGTCACCAAAGTGGCAACTCGATTCGGAATACGGTGGTCCCTCAATTGGGCAGTCGTTCGGTTTTTAACAGAAGGAAGAGAACGGCGTTTTCGTGACCGTGTTCTCTCCGTTTTCAACAAGAATTCACTAAGTTACTGTTCATGAGTAGTTTAAGGCCCTACGGAAGGTAGCGACTTGATTCGGAATACGGTGGTTGCTCATGTGGGCACTAGTTCGGTTTTTAACACGAGGAAGAGAACAGCGTTTTCTTGACCGTCTTTGCTCCGTTTTCAACAAAAAGTTACCAAGTTACTGTTCATGAGTAGCTTGAGGTCGTCACCAAAGTGGCAACTCGATTCGGAATACGGTGGTCCCTCAATTGGGCAGTCGTTCGGTTTTTAACAGAAGGAAGAGAACGGCGTTTTCGTGACCGTGTTCTCTCCGTTTTCAACAAGAATTCACTAAGTTACTGTTCATGAGTAGTTTAAGGCCCTACGGAAGGTAGCGACTTGATTCGGAATACGGTGGTTGCTCATGTGGGCACTAGTTCGGTTTTTAACACGAGGAAGAGAACAGCGTTTTCTTGACCGTCTTTGCTCCGTTTTCAACAAAAAGTTACCAAGTTACTGTTCATGAGTAGCTTGAGGTCGTCACCAAAGTGGCAACTCGATTCGGAATACGGTGGTCCCTCAATTGGGCAGTCGTTCGGTTTTTAACAGAAGGAAGAGAACGGCGTTTTCGTGACCGTGTTCTCTCCGTTTTCAACAAGAATTCACTAAGTTACTGTTCATGAGTAGTTTAAGGCCCTACGGAAGGTAGCGACTTGATTCGGAATACGGTGGTTGCTCATGTGGGCACTAGTTCGGTTTTTAACACGAGGAAGAGAACAGCGTTTTCTTGACCGTCTTTGCTCCGTTTTCAACAAAAAGTTACCAAGTTACTGTTCATGAGTAGCTTGAGGTCGTCACCAAAGTGGCAACTCGATTCGGAATACGGTGGTCCCTCGATTGGGCAGTCGTTCGGTTTTTAACAGAAGGAAGAGAACGGCGTTTTCGTGACCGTGTTCCCTCCGTTTTCAACAAGAATTCACTAAGTTACTGTTCATGAGTAGTTTAAGGCCCTACGGAAGGTAGCGACTTGATTCGGAATACGGTGGTTGCTCATGTGGGCACTAGTTCGGTTTTTAACACGAGGAAGAGAACAGCGTTTTCTTGACCGTCTTTGCTCCGTTTTCAACAAAAAGTTACCAAGTTACTGTTCATGAGTAGCTTGAGGTCGTCACCAAAGTGGCAACTCGATTCGGAATACGGTGGTCCCTCAATTGGGCAGTCGTTCGGTTTTTAACAGAAGGAAGAGAACGGCGTTTTCGTGACCGTGTTCTCTCCGTTTTCAACAAGAATTCACTAAGTTACTGTTCATGAGTAGTTTAAGGCCCTACGGAAGGTAGCGACTTGATTCGGAATACGGTGGTTGCTCATGTGGGCACTAGTTCGGTTTTTAACACGAGGAAGAGAACAGCGTTTTCTTGACCGTCTTTGCTCCGTTTTCAACAAAAAGTTACCAAGTTACTGTTCATGAGTAGCTTGAGGTCGTCACCAAAGTGGCAACTCGATTCGGAATACGGTGGTCCCTCAATTGGGCAGTCGTTCGGTTTTTAACAGAAGGAAGAGAACGGCGTTTTCGTGACCGTGTTCTCTCCGTTTTCAACAAGAATTCACTAAGTTACTGTTCATGAGTAGTTTAAGGCCCTACGGAAGGTAGCGACTTGATTCGGAATACGGTGGTTGCTCATGTGGGCACTAGTTCGGTTTTTAACACGAGGAAGAGAACAGCGTTTTCTTGACCGTCTTTGCTCCGTTTTCAACAAAAAGTTACCAAGTTACTGTTCATGAGTAGCTTGAGGTCGTCACCAAAGTGGCAACTCGATTCGGAATACGGTGGTCCCTCAATTGGGCAGTCGTTCGGTTTTTAACAGAAGGAAGAGAACGGCGTTTTCGTGACCGTGTTCTCTCCGTTTTCAACAAGAATTCACTAAGTTACTGTTCATGAGTAGTTTAAGGCCCTACGGAAGGTAGCGACTTGATTCGGAATACGGTGGTTGCTCATGTGGGCACTAGTTCGGTTTTTAACACGAGGAAGAGAACAGCGTTTTCTTGACCGTCTTTGCTCCGTTTTCAACAAAAAGTTACCAAGTTACTGTTCATGAGTAGCTTGAGGTCGTCACCAAAGTGGCAACTCGATTCGGAATACGGTGGTCCCTCAATTGGGCAGTCGTTCGGTTTTTAACAGAAGGAAGAGAACGGCGTTTTCGTGACCGTGTTCTCTCCGTTTTCAACAAGAATTCACTAAGTTACTGTTCATGAGTAGTTTAAGGCCCTACGGAAGGTAGCGACTTGATTCGGAATACGGTGGTTGCTCATGTGGGCACTAGTTCGGTTTTTAACACGAGGAAGAGAACAGCGTTTTCTTGACCGTCTTTGCTCCGTTTTCAACAAAAAGTTACCAAGTTACTGTTCATGAGTAGCTTGAGGTCGTCACCAAAGTGGCAACTCGATTCGGAATACGGTGGTCCCTCAATTGGGCAGTCGTTCGGTTTTTAACAGAAGGAAGAGAACGGCGTTTTCGTGACCGTGTTCTCTCCGTTTTCAACAAGAATTCACTAAGTTACTGTTCATGAGTAGTTTAAGGCCCTACGGAAGGTAGCGACTTGATTCGGAATACGGTGGTTGCTCATGTGGGCACTAGTTCGGTTTTTAACACGAGGAAGAGAACAGCGTTTTCTTGACCGTCTTTGCTCCGTTTTCAACAAAAAGTTACCAAGTTACTGTTCATGAGTAGCTTGAGGTCGTCACCAAAGTGGCAACTCGATTCGGAATACGGTGGTCCCTCGATTGGGCAGTCGTTCGGTTTTTAACAGAAGGAAGAGAACGGCGTTTTCGTGACCGTGTTCGCTCCGTTTTCAACAAGAATTCACTAAGTTACTGTTCATGAGTAGTTTAAGGCCCTACGGAAGGTAGCGACTTGATTCGGAATACGGTGGTTGCTCATGTGGGCACTAGTTCGGTTTTTAACACGAGGAAGAGAACAGCGTTTTCTTGACCGTCTTTGCTCCGTTTTCAACAAAAAGTTACCAAGTTACTGTTCATGAGTAGCTTGAGGTCGTCACCAAAGTGGCAACTCGATTCGGAATACGGTGGTCCCTCAATTGGGCAGTCGTTCGGTTTTTAACAGAAGGAAGAGAACGGCGTTTTCGTGACCGTGTTCGCTCCGTTTTCAACAAGAATTCACTAAGTTACTGTTCATGAGTAGTTTAAGGCCCTACGGAAGGTAGCGACTTGATTCGGAATACGGTGGTTGCTCATGTGGGCACTAGTTCGGTTTTTAACACGAGGAAGAGAACAGCGTTTTCTTGACCGTCTTTGCTCCGTTTTCAACAAAAAGTTACCAAGTTACTGTTCATGAGTAGCTTGAGGTCGTCACCAAAGTGGCAACTCGATTCGGAATACGGTGGTCCCTCAATTGGGCAGTCGTTCGGTTTTTAACAGAAGGAAGAGAACGGCGTTTTCGTGACCGTGTTCTCCCGTTTTCAACAAGAATTCACTAAGTTACTGTTCATGAGTAGTTTAAGGCCCTACGGAAGGTAGCGACTTGATTCGGAATACGGTGGTTGCTCATGTGGGCACTAGTTCGGTTTTTAACACGAGGAAGAGAACAGCGTTTTCTTGACCGTCTTTGCTCCGTTTTCAACAAAAAGTTACCAAGTTACTGTTCATGAGTAGCTTGAGGTCGTCACCAAAGTGGCAACTCGATTCGGAATACGGTGGTCCCTCAATTGGGCAGTCGTTCGGTTTTTAACAGAAGGAAGAGAACGGCGTTTTCGTGACCGTGTTCTCTCCGTTTTCAACAAGAATTCACTAAGTTACTGTTCATGAGTAGTTTAAGGCCCTACGGAAGGTAGCGACTTGATTCGGAATACGGTGGTTGCTCATGTGGGCACTAGTTCGGTTTTTAACACGAGGAAGAGAACAGCGTTTTCTTGACCGTCTTTGCTCCGTTTTCAACAAAAAGTTACCAAGTTACTGTTCATGAGTAGCTTGAGGTCGTCACCAAAGTGGCAACTCGATTCGGAATACGGTGGTCCCTCGATTGGGCAGTCGTTCGGTTTTTGACAGAAGGAAGAGAACGGCGTTTTCGTGACCGTGTTCGCTCCGTTTTCAACAAGAATTCACTAAGTTACTGTTCATGAGTAGTTTAAGGCCCTACGGAAGGTAGCGACTTGATTCGGAATACGGTGGTTGCTCATGTGGGCACTAGTTCGGTTTTTAACACGAGGAAGACAACAGCGTTTTATTGACCATCTTTGCTCCGTTTTCAACAAAAAGTTACCAAGTTGTAGTTCATGAGTAGCTAGAGGTGGTCACAAAAGTGGCAACTCGATTCGGAATATGGTGGTCCCTCAATTGGGCAGTCGTTCGGTTTTTAACAGAAGGAAGAGAACGGCGTTTTCGTGACCGTGTTCGCTCCGTTTTCAACAAGAATTGACTAAGTTACTGTTCATGAGTAGTTTAAGGCCCTACGAAAGGTAGCGACTTGATTCGGAATACGGTGGTTGCTCATGTGGGCACTAGTTCGGTTTTTAACAGGAGGAAGAGAACAGCGTTTTCGTGACCGTCTTTGCTCCGTTTTCAACAAAAAGTTACCAAGTTACTGTTCATGAGTAGCTTGAGGTCGTCACCAAAGTGGCAACTCGATTCGGAATATGGTGGTCCCTCAATTGGGCAGTCGTTCGGTTTTTAACAGAAGGAAGAGAACGGCGTTTTCGTGACCGTGTTCGCTCCGTTTTCAACAAGAATTCACTAAGTTACTGTTCATGAGTAGTTTAAGGCCCTACGAAAGGTAGCGACTTGATTCGGAATACGGTGGTTGCTCATGTGGGCACTAGTTCGGTTTTTAACAGGAGGAAGAGAACAGCGTTTTCTTGACCGTCTTTGCTCCGTTTTCAACAAAAAGTTACCAAGTTACTGTTCATGAGTAGCTTGAGGTCGTCACAAAAGTGGCAACTCGATTCGGAATATGGTGGTCCCTCAATTGGGCAGTCGTTCGGTTTTTAACAGAAGGAAGAGAACGGCGTTTTCGTGACCGTGTTCGCTCCGTTTTCAACAAGAATTGACTAAGTTACTGTTCATGAGTAGTTTAATGCCCTACGAAAGGTAGCGACTTGATTCGGAATACGGTGGTTGCTCATGTGGGCACTAGTTCGGTTTTTAACAGGAGGAAGAGAACTGCGTTTTCGTGACCGTCTTTGCTCCGTTTTCAACAAAAAGTTACCAAGTTACTGTTCATGAGTAGCTTGAGGTCGTCACAAAAGTGGCAACTCGATTCGGAATATGGTGGTCCCTCAATTGGGCAGTCGTTCGGTTTTTAACAGAAGGAAGAGAACGGCGTTTTCGTGACCGTGTTCGCTCCGTTTTCAACAAGAATTGACTAAGTTACTGTTCATGAGTAGTTTAATGCCCTACGAAAGGTAGCGACTTGATTCGGAATACGGTGGTTGCTCATGTGGGCACTAGTTCGGTTTTTAACAGGAGGAAGAGAACAGCGTTTTCGTGACCGTCTTTGCTCCGTTTTCAACAAAAAGTTACCAAGTTACTGTTCATGAGTAGCTTGAGGTCGTCACAAAAGTGGCAACTCGATTCGGAATATGGTGGTCCCTCAATTGGGCAGTCGTTCGGTTTTTAACAGAAGGAAGAGAACGGCGTTTTCGTGACCGTGTTCGCTCCGTTTTCAACAAGAATTGACTAAGTTACTGTTCATGAGTAGTTTAATGCCCTACGAAAGGTAGCGACTTGATTCGGAATACGGTGGTTGCTCATGTGGGCACTAGTTCGGTTTTTAACAGGAGGAAGAGAACAGCGTTTTCGTGACCGTCTTTGCTCCGTTTTCAACAAAAAGTTACCAAGTTACTGTTCATGAGTAGCTTGAGGTCGTCACAAAAGTGGCAACTCGATTCGGAATATGGTGGTCCCTCAATTGGGCAGTCGTTCGGTTTTTAACAGAAGGAAGAGAACGGCGTTTTCGTGACCGTGTTCGCTCCGTTTTCAACAAGAATTGACTAAGTTACTGTTCATGAGTAGTTTAATGCCCTACGAAAGGTAGCGACTTGATTCGGAATACGGTGGTTGCTCATGTGGGCACTAGTTCGGTTTTTAACAGGAGGAAGAGAACTGCGTTTTCGTGACCGTCTTTGCTCCGTTTTCAACAAAAAGTTACCAAGTTACTGTTCATGAGTAGCTTGAGGTCGTCACAAAAGTGGCAACTCGATTCGGAATATGGTGGTCCCTCAATTGGGCAGTCGTTCGGTTTTTAACAGAAGGAAGAGAACGGCGTTTTCGTGACCGTGTTGCCTCCGTTTTCAACAAGAATTGACTAAGTTACTGTTCATGAGTAGTTTAATGCCCTACGAAAGGTAGCGACTTGATTCGGAATACGGTGGTTGCTCATGTGGGCACTAGTTCGGTTTTTAACAGGAGGAAGAGAACTGCGTTTTCGTGACCGTCTTTGCTCCGTTTTCAACAAAAAGTTACCAAGTTACTGTTCATGAGTAGCTTGAGGTCGTCACAAAAGTGGCAACTCGATTCGGAATATGGTGGTCCCTCAATTGGGCAGTCGTTCGGTTTTTAACAGAAGAAAGAGAACGGCGTTTTCGTGACCGTGTTCGCTCCGTTTTCAACAAGAATTGACTAAGTTACTGTTCATGAGTAGTTTAATGCCCTACGAAAGGTAGCGACTTGATTCGGAATACGGTGGTTGCTCATGTGGGCACTAGTTCGGTTTTTAACAGGAGGAAGAGAACTGCGTTTTCGTGACCGTCTTTGCTCCGTTTTCAACAAAAAGTTACCAAGTTACTGTTCATGAGTAGCTTGAGGTCGTCACAAAAGTGGCAACTCGATTCGGAATATGGTGGTCCCTCAATTGGGCAGTCGTTCGGTTTTTAACAGAAGAAAGAGAACGGCGTTTTCGTGACCGTGTTCGCTCCGTTTTCAACAAGAATTGACTAAGTTACTGTTCATGAGTAGTTTAATGCCCTACGAAAGGTAGCGACTTGATTCGGAATACGGTGGTTGCTCATGTGGGCACTAGTTCGGTTTTTAACAGGAGGAAGAGAACAGCGTTTTCGTGACCGTCTTTGCTCCGTTTTCAACAAAAAGTTACCAAGTTACTGTTCATGAGTAGCTTGAGGTCGTCACAAAAGTGGCAACTCGATTCGGAATATGGTGGTCCCTCAATTGGGCAGTCGTTCGGTTTTTAACAGAAGGAAGAGAACGGCGTTTTCGTGACCGTGTTCGCTCCGTTTTCAACAAAAAGTTACCAAGTTACTGTTCATGAGTAGCTTGAGGCGCCTACGAAAGGTAGCGACTCGATTCGGAATACGGTGGTCCTCATGTGGGCACTAGTTCGGTTTTTAACAGAAGGAAGAGAACTGCGTTTTCGTGACCGTCTTTGCTCCGTTTTCAACAAAAAGTTACCAAGTTACTGTTCATGAGTAGCTTGAGGTCGTCACAAAAGTGGCAACTCGATTCGGAATATGGTGGTCCCTCATTTGGGCAGTCGTTCGGTTTTTAACAGAAGGAAGAGAACGGCGTTTTCGTGACCGTGTTCGCTCCGTTTTCAACAAGAACTGACTAAGTAACTGTTCATGAGCAGTTTAATGCCCTACGAAAGGTAGCGACTTGATTCGGAATACGGTGGTTGCTCATGTGGGCACTAGTTCGGTTTTTAACAGAAGGAAGAGAACTGCGTTTTCGTGACCGTCTTTGCTCCGTTTTCAACAAAAAGTTACCAAGTTACTGTTCATGAGTAGCTTGAGGTCGTCACAAAAGTGGCAACTCGATTCGGAATATGGTGGTCCCTCAATTGGGCAGTCGTTCGGTTTTTAACAGAAGAAAGAGAACGGCGTTTTCGTGACCGTGTTCGCTCCGTTTTCAACAAGAATTGACTAGGTTACTGTTCATGAGTAGTTTAATGCCCTACGAAAGGTAGCGACTTGATTCGGAATACGGTGGTTGCTCATGTGGGCACTAGTTCGGTTTTTAACAGGAGGAAGAGAACTGCGTTTTCGTGACCGTCTTTGCTCCGTTTTCAACAAAAAGTTACCAAGTTACTGTTCATGAGTAGCTTGAGGTCGTCACAAAAGTGGCAACTCGATTCGGAATATGGTGGTCCCTCAATTGGGCAGTCGTTCGGTTTTTAACAGAAGGAAGAGAACGGCGTTTTCGTGACCGTGTTCGCTCCGTTTTCAACAAGAATTGACTAAGTTACTGTTCATGAGTAGTTTAATGCCCTACGAAAGGTAGCGACTTGATTCGGAATACGGTGGTTGCTCATGTGGGCACTAGTTCGGTTTTTAACAGGAGGAAGAGAACTGCGTTTTCGTGACCGTCTTTGCTCCGTTTTCAACAAAAAGTTACCAAGTTACTGTTCATGAGTAGCTTGAGGTCGTCACAAAAGTGGCAACTCGATTCGGAATATGGTGGTCCCTCAATTGGGCAGTCGTTCGGTTTTTAACAGAAGGAAGAGAACGGCGTTTTCGTGACCGTGTTCGCTCCGTTTTCAACAAGAATTGACTAGGTTACTGTTCATGAGTAGTTTAATGCCCTACGAAAGGTAGCGACTTGATTCGGAATACGGTGGTTGCTCATGTGGGCACTAGTTCGGTTTTTAACAGGAGGAAGAGAACTGCGTTTTCGTGACCGTCTTTGCTCCGTTTTCAACAAAAAGTTACCAAGTTACTGTTCATGAGTAGCTTGAGGTCGTCACAAAAGTGGCAACTCGATTCGGAATATGGTGGTCCCTCAATTGGGCAGTCGTTCGGTTTTTAACAGAAGAAAGAGAACGGCGTTTTCGTGACCGTGTTCGCTCCGTTTTCAACAAGAATTGACTAAGTTACTGTTCATGAGTAGTTTAATGCCCTACGAAAGGTAGCGACTTGATTCGGAATACGGTGGTTGCTCATGTGGGCACTAGTTCGGTTTTTAACAGGAGGAAGAGAACTGCGTTTTCGTGACCGTCTTTGCTCCGTTTTCAACAAAAAGTTACCAAGTTACTGTTCATGAGTAGCTTGAGGTCGTCACAAAAGTGGCAACTCGATTCGGAATATGGTGGTCCCTCAATTGGGCAGTCGTTCGGTTTTTAACAGAAGAAAGAGAACGGCGTTTTCGTGACCGTGTTCGCTCCGTTTTCAACAAGAATTGACTAGGTTACTGTTCATGAGTAGTTTAATGCCCTACGAAAGGTAGCGACTTGATTCGGAATACGGTGGTTGCTCATGTGGGCACTAGTTCGGTTTTTAACAGGAGGAAGAGAACTGCGTTTTCGTGACCGTCTTTGCTCCGTTTTCAACAAAAAGTTACCAAGTTACTGTTCATGAGTAGCTTGAGGTCGTCACAAAAGTGGCAACTCGATTCGGAATATGGTGGTCCCTCAATTGGGCACTAGTTCGGTTTTTAACAGAAGGAAGAGAACGGCGTTTTCGTGACCGTCTTTGCTCCGTTTTCAACAAAAAGTTACCAAGTTACTGTTCATGAGTAGCTTGAGGTCGTCACAAAAGTGGCAACTCGATTCGGAATATGGTGGTCCCTCAATTGGGCAGTCGTTCGGTTTTTAACAGAAGAAAGAGAACGGCGTTTTCGTGACCGTGTTCGCTCCGTTTTCAACAAGAATTGACTAAGTTACTGTTCATGAGTAGTTTAATGCCCTACGAAAGGTAGCGACTTGATTCGGAATACGGTGGTTGCTCTCATGTGGGCACTAGTTCGGTTTTTAACAGGAGGAAGAGAACTGCGTTTTCGTGACCGTCTTTGCTCCGTTTTCAACAAAAAGTTACCAAGTTACTGTTCATGAGTAGCTTGAGGTCGTCACAAAAGTGGCAACTCGATTCGGAATATGGTGGTCCCTCAATTGGGCAGTCGTTCGGTTTTTAACAGAAGGAAGAGAACGGCGTTTTCGTGACCGTGTTCGCTCCGTTTTCAACAAGAATTGACTAAGTTACTGTTCATGAGTAGTTTAATGCCCTACGAAAGGTAGCGACTTGATTCGGAATACGGTGGTTGCTCATGTGGGCACTAGTTCGGTTTTTAACAGGAGGAAGAGAACTGCGTTTTCGTGACCGTCTTTGCTCCGTTTTCAACAAAAAGTTACCAAGTTACTGTTCATGAGTAGCTTGAGGTCGTCACAAAAGTGGCAACTCGATTCGGAATATGGTGGTCCCTCAATTGGGCAGTCGTTCGGTTTTTAACAGAAGAAAGAGAACGGCGTTTTCGTGACCGTGTTCGCTCCGTTTTCAACAAGAATTGACTAAGTTACTGTTCATGAGTAGTTTAATGCCCTACGAAAGGTAGCGACTTGATTCGGAATACGGTGGTTGCTCATGTGGGCACTAGTTCGGTTTTTAACAGGAGGAAGAGAACTGCGTTTTCGTGACCGTCTTTGCTCCGTTTTCAACAAAAAGTTACCAAGTTACTGTTCATGAGTAGCTTGAGGTCGTCACAAAAGTGGCAACTCGATTCGGAATATGGTGGTCCCTCAATTGGGCAGTCGTTCGGTTTTTAACAGAAGAAAGAGAACGGCGTTTTCGTGACCGTGTTCGCTCCGTTTTCAACAAGAATTGACTAAGTTACTGTTCATGAGTAGTTTAATGCCCTACGAAAGGTAGCGACTTGATTCGGAATACGGTGGTTGCTCATGTGGGCACTAGTTCGGTTTTTAACAGGAGGAAGAGAACTGCGTTTTCGTGACCGTCTTTGCTCCGTTTTCAACAAAAAGTTACCAAGTTACTGTTCATGAGTAGCTTGAGGTCG
Source organism: Spiraea crenata (assembly GCA_033992175.1). Classification (NCBI taxonomy): domain Eukaryota; kingdom Viridiplantae; phylum Streptophyta; class Magnoliopsida; order Rosales; family Rosaceae; genus Spiraea; species Spiraea crenata. The sequence goes on along the minus strand of JAVBHV010000025.1, from coordinate 89,454 downwards.
TCACAAAAGTGGCAACTCGATTCGGAATATGGTGGTCCCTCAATTGGGCAGTCGTTCGGTTTTTAACAGAAGAAAGAGAACGGCGTTTTCGTGACCGTGTTCGCTCCGTTTTCAACAAGAATTGACTAGGTTACTGTTCATGAGTAGTTTAATGCCCTACGAAAGGTAGCGACTTGATTCGGAATACGGTGGTTGCTCATGTGGGCACTAGTTCGGTTTTTAACAGGAGGAAGAGAACTGCGTTTTCGTGACCGTCTTTGCTCCGTTTTCAACAAAAAGTTACCAAGTTACTGTTCATGAGTAGCTTGAGGTCGTCACAAAAGTGGCAACTCGATTCGGAATATGGTGGTCCCTCAATTGGGCACTAGTTCGGTTTTTAACAGAAGGAAGAGAACGGCGTTTTTGTGACCGTCTTTGCTCCGTTTTCAACAAAAAGTTACCAAGTTACTGTTCATGAGTAGCTTGAGGTCGTCACAAAAGTGGCAACTCGATTCGGAATATGGTGGTCCCTCAATTGGGCAGTCGTTCGGTTTTTAACAGAAGAAAGAGAACGGCGTTTTCGTGACCGTGTTCGCTCCGTTTTCAACAAGAATTGACTAGGTTACTGTTCATGAGTAGTTTAATGCCCTACGAAAGGTAGCGACTTGATTCGGAATACGGTGGTTGCTCTCATGTGGGCACTAGTTCGGTTTTTAACAGGAGGAAGAGAACTGCGTTTTCGTGACCGTCTTTGCTCCGTTTTCAACAAAAAGTTACCAAGTTACTGTTCATGAGTAGCTTGAGGTCGTCACAAAAGTGGCAACTCGATTCGGAATATGGTGGTCCCTCAATTGGGCACTAGTTCGGTTTTTAACAGAAGGAAGAGAACGGCGTTTTTGTGACCGTCTTTGCTCCGTTTTCAACAAAAAGTTACCAAGTTACTGTTCATGAGTAGCTTGAGGTCGTCACAAAAGTGGCAACTCGATTCGGAATATGGTGGTCCCTCAATTGGGCAGTCGTTCGGTTTTTAACAGAAGAAAGAGAACGGCGTTTTCGTGACCGTGTTCGCTCCGTTTTCAACAAGAATTGACTAGGTTACTGTTCATGAGTAGTTTAATGCCCTACGAAAGGTAGCGACTTGATTCGGAATACGGTGGTTGCTCTCATGTGGGCACTAGTTCGGTTTTTAACAGGAGGAAGAGAACTGCGTTCTCGTGACCGTCTTTGCTCCGTTTTCAACAAAAAGTTACCAAGTTACTGTTCATGAGTAGCTTGAGGTCGTCACAAAAGTGGCAACTCGATTCGGAATATGGTGGTCCCTCAATTGGGCAGTCGTTCGGTTTTTAACAGAAGAAAGAGAACGGCGTTTTCGTGACCGTGTTCGCTCCGTTTTCAACAAGAATTGACTAGGTTACTGTTCATGAGTAGTTTAATGCCCTACGAAAGGTAGCGACTTGATTCGGAATACGGTGGTTGCTCTCATGTGGGCACTAGTTCGGTTTTTAACAGGAGGAAGAGAACTGCGTTCTCGTGACCGTCTTTGCTCCGTTTTCAACAAAAAGTTACCAAGTTACTGTTCATGAGTAGCTTGAGGTCGTCACAAAAGTGGCAACTCGATTCGGAATATGGTGGTCCCTCAATTGGGCAGTCGTTCGGTTTTTAACAGAAGGAAGAGAACGGCGTTTTCGTGACCGTCTTTGCTCCGTTTTCAACAAAAAGTTTCCAAGTTACTGTTCATGAGTAGTTTGAGGCCCTCACAAAAGGTGGCAACTCGATTCGGAATATGGTGGTCCCTCAATTGGGCACTAGTTCGGTTTTTAACAGAAGGAAGAGAACGGCGTTTTCGTGACCGTCTTTGCTCCGTTTTCAACAAAAAGTTACCAAGTTACTGTTCATGAGTAGCTTGAGGTCGTCACAAAAGTGGCAACTCGATTCGGAATATGGTGGTCCCTCAATTGGGCAGTCGTTCGGTTTTTAACAGAAGAAAGAGAACGGCGTTTTCGTGACCGTGTTCGCTCCGTTTTCAACAAGAATTGACTAGGTTACTGTTCATGAGTAGTTTAATGCCCTACGAAAGGTAGCGACTTGATTCGGAATACGGTGGTTGCTCTCATGTGGGCACTAGTTCGGTTTTTAACAGGAGGAAGAGAACTGCGTTCTTCGTGACCGTCTTTGCTCCGTTTTCAACAAAAAGTTACCAAGTTACTGTTCATGAGTAGCTTGAGGTCGTCACAAAAGTGGCAACTCGATTCGGAATATGGTGGTCCCTCAATTGGGCAGTCGTTCGGTTTTTAACAGAAGAAAGAGAACGGCGTTTTCGTGACCGTGTTCGCTCCGTTTTCAACAAGAATTGACTAAGTTACTGTTCATGAGTAGTTTAATGCCCTACGAAAGGTAGCGACTTGATTCGGAATACGGTGGTTGCTCATGTGGGCACTAGTTCGGTTTTTAACAGGAGGAAGAGAACTGCGTTTTCGTGACCGTCTTTGCTCCGTTTTCAACAAAAAGTTACCAAGTTACTGTTCATGAGTAGCTTGAGGTCGTCACAAAAGTGGCAACTCGATTCGGAATATGGTGGTCCCTCAATTGGGCAGTCGTTCGGTTTTTAACAGAAGAAAGAGAACGGCGTTTTCGTGACCGTGTTCGCTCCGTTTTCAACAAGAATTGACTAGGTTACTGTTCATGAGTAGTTTAATGCCCTACGAAAGGTAGCGACTTGATTCGGAATACGGTGGTTGCTCTATGTGGGCACTAGTTCGGTTTTTAACAGGAGGAAGAGAACTGCGTTTTCGTGACCGTCTTTGCTCCGTTTTCAACAAAAAGTTACCAAGTTACTGTTCATGAGTAGCTTGAGGTCGTCACAAAAGTGGCAACTCGATTCGGAATATGGTGGTCCCTCAATTGGGCAGTCGTTCGGTTTTTAACAGAAGAAAGAGAACGGCGTTTTCGTGACCGTGTTCGCTCCGTTTTCAACAAGAATTGACTAGGTTACTGTTCATGAGTAGTTTAATGCCCTACGAAAGGTAGCGACTTGATTCGGAATACGGTGGTTGCTCATGTGGGCACTAGTTCGGTTTTTAACAGGAGGAAGAGAACTGCGTTTTCGTGACCGTCTTTGCTCCGTTTTCAACAAAAAGTTACCAAGTTACTGTTCATGAGTAGCTTGAGGTCGTCACAAAAGTGGCAACTCGATTCGGAATATGGTGGTCCCTCAATTGGGCAGTCGTTCGGTTTTTAACAGAAGAAAGAGAACGGCGTTTTCGTGACCGTGTTCGCTCCGTTTTCAACAAGAATTGACTAAGTTACTGTTCATGAGTAGTTTAATGCCCTACGAAAGGTAGCGACTTGATTCGGAATACGGTGGTTGCTCATGTGGGCACTAGTTCGGTTTTTAACAGGAGGAAGAGAACTGCGTTTTCGTGACCGTCTTTGCTCCGTTTTCAACAAAAAGTTACCAAGTTACTGTTCATGAGTAGCTTGAGGTCGTCACAAAAGTGGCAACTCGATTCGGAATATGGTGGTCCCTCAATTGGGCAGTCGTTCGGTTTTTAACAGAAGAAAGAGAACGGCGTTTTCGTGACCGTGTTCGCTCCGTTTTCAACAAGAATTGACTAGGTTACTGTTCATGAGTAGTTTAATGCCCTACGAAAGGTAGCGACTTGATTCGGAATACGGTGGTTGCTCTCATGTGGGCACTAGTTCGGTTTTTAACAGGAGGAAGAGAACTGCGTTTTTGTGACCGTCTTTGCTCCGTTTTCAACAAAAAGTTACCAAGTTACTGTTCATGAGTAGCTTGAGGTCGTCACAAAAGTGGCAACTCGATTCGGAATATGGTGGTCCCTCAATTGGGCAGTCGTTCGGTTTTTAACAGAAGAAAGAGAACGGCGTTTTCGTGACCGTGTTCGCTCCGTTTTCAACAAGAATTGACTAGGTTACTGTTCATGAGTAGTTTAATGCCCTACGAAAGGTAGCGACTTGATTCGGAATACGGTGGTTGCTCATGTGGGCACTAGTTCGGTTTTTAACAGGAGGAAGAGAACTGCGTTCTCGTGACCGTCTTTGCTCCGTTTTCAACAAAAAGTTACCAAGTTACTGTTCATGAGTAGCTTGAGGTCGTCACAAAAGTGGCAACTCGATTCGGAATATGGTGGTCCCTCAATTGGGCACTAGTTCGGTTTTTAACAGAAGGAAGAGAACGGCGTTTTTGTGACCGTCTTTGCTCCGTTTTCAACAAAAAGTTACCAAGTTACTGTTCATGAGTAGCTTGAGGTCGTCACAAAAGTGGAAACTCGATTCGGAATATGGTGGTCCCTCAATTGGGCAGTCGTTCGGTTTTTAACAGAAGAAAGAGAACGGCGTTTTCGTGACCGTGTTCGCTCCGTTTTCAACAAGAATTGACTAGGTTACTGTTCATGAGTAGTTTAATGCCCTACGAAAGGTAGCGACTTGATTCGGAATACGGTGGTTGCTCTCATGTGGGCACTAGTTCGGTTTTTAACAGGAGGAAGAGAACTGCGTTCTCGTGACCGTCTTTGCTCCGTTTTCAACAAAAAGTTACCAAGTTACTGTTCATGAGTAGCTTGAGGTCGTCACAAAAGTGGCAACTCGATTCGGAATATGGTGGTCCCTCAATTGGGCACTAGTTCGGTTTTTAACAGAAGGAAGAGAACGGCGTTTTTGTGACCGTCTTTGCTCCGTTTTCAACAAAAAGTTACCAAGTTACTGTTCATGAGTAGCTTGAGGTCGTCACAAAAGTGGCAACTCGATTCGGAATATGGTGGTCCCTCAATTGGGCAGTCGTTCGGTTTTTAACAGAAGAAAGAGAACGGCGTTTTCGTGACCGTGTTCGCTCCGTTTTCAACAAGAATTGACTAGGTTACTGTTCATGAGTAGTTTAATGCCCTACGAAAGGTAGCGACTTGATTCGGAATACGGTGGTTGCTCATGTGGGCACTAGTTCGGTTTTTAACAGGAGGAAGAGAACTGCGTTTTCGTGACCGTCTTTGCTCCGTTTTCAACAAAAAGTTACCAAGTTACTGTTCATGAGTAGCTTGAGGTCGTCACAAAAGTGGCAACTCGATTCGGAATATGGTGGTCCCTCAATTGGGCAGTCGTTCGGTTTTTAACAGAAGAAAGAGAACGGCGTTTTCGTGACCGTGTTCGCTCCGTTTTCAACAAGAATTGACTAGGTTACTGTTCATGAGTAGTTTAATGCCCTACGAAAGGTAGCGACTTGATTCGGAATACGGTGGTTGCTCTCATGTGGGCACTAGTTCGGTTTTTAACAGGAGGAAGAGAACTGCGTTCTCGTGACCGTCTTTGCTCCGTTTTCAACAAAAAGTTACCAAGTTACTGTTCATGAGTAGCTTGAGGTCGTCACAAAAGTGGCAACTCGATTCGGAATATGGTGGTCCCTCAATTGGGCAGTCGTTCGGTTTTTAACAGAAGAAAGAGAACGGCGTTTTCGTGACCGTGTTCGCTCCGTTTTCAACAAGAATTGACTAGGTTACTGTTCATGAGTAGTTTAATGCCCTACGAAAGGTAGCGACTTGATTCGGAATACGGTGGTTGCTCATGTGGGCACTAGTTCGGTTTTTAACAGGAGGAAGAGAACTGCGTTCCAGTGACCGTCTTTTCTCCGTTTTCAACAAAAAGTTACCAAGTTACTGTTCATGAGTAGCTTGAGGTCGTCACAAAAGTGGCAACTCGATTCGGAATATGGTGGTCCCTCAATTGGGCACTAGTTCGGTTTTTAACAGAAGGAAGAGAACGGCGTTTTTGTGACCGTCTTTGCTCCGTTTTCAACAAAAAGTTACCAAGTTACTGTTCATGAGTAGCTTGAGGTCGTCACAAAAGTGGAAACTCGATTCGGAATATGGTGGTCCCTCAATTGGGCAGTCGTTCGGTTTTTAACAGAAGAAAGAGAACGGCGTTTTCGTGACCGTGTTCGCTCCGTTTTCAACAAGAATTGACTAGGTTACTGTTCATGAGTAGTTTAATGCCCTACGAAAGGTAGCGACTTGATTCGGAATACGGTGGTTGCTCTCATGTGGGCACTAGTTCGGTTTTTAACAGGAGGAAGAGAACTGCGTTCTCGTGACCGTCTTTGCTCCGTTTTCAACAAAAAGTTACCAAGTTACTGTTCATGAGTAGCTTGAGGTCGTCACAAAAGTGGCAACTCGATTCGGAATATGGTGGTCCCTCAATTGGGCAGTCGTTCGGTTTTTAACAGAAGAAAGAGAACGGCGTTTTCGTGACCGTGTTCGCTCCGTTTTCAACAAGAATTGACTAGGTTACTGTTCATGAGTAGTTTAATGCCCTACGAAAGGTAGCGACTTGATTCGGAATACGGTGGTTGCTCATGTGGGCACTAGTTCGGTTTTTAACAGGAGGAAGAGAACTGCGTTCCGTGACCGTCTTTGCTCCGTTTTCAACAAAAAGTTACCAAGTTACTGTTCATGAGTAGCTTGAGGTCGTCACAAAAGTGGCAACTCGATTCGGAATATGGTGGTCCCTCAATTGGGCACTAGTTCGGTTTTTAACAGAAGGAAGAGAACGGCGTTTTTGTGACCGTCTTTGCTCCGTTTTCAACAAAAAGTTACCAAGTTACTGTTCATGAGTAGCTTGAGGTCGTCACAAAAGTGGAAACTCGATTCGGAATATGGTGGTCCCTCAATTGGGCAGTCGTTCGGTTTTTAACAGAAGAAAGAAAGAGAACGGCGTTTTCGTGACCGTGTTCGCTCCGTTTTCAACAAGAATTGACTAGGTTACTGTTCATGAGTAGTTTAATGCCCTACGAAAGGTAGCGACTTGATTCGGAATACGGTGGTTGCTCTCATGTGGGCACTAGTTCGGTTTTTAACAGGAGGAAGAGAACTGCGTTCTCGTGACCGTCTTTGCTCCGTTTTCAACAAAAAGTTACCAAGTTACTGTTCATGAGTAGCTTGAGGTCGTCACAAAAGTGGCAACTCGATTCGGAATATGGTGGTCCCTCAATTGGGCACTAGTTCGGTTTTTAACAGAAGGAAGAGAACGGCGTTTTTGTGACCGTCTTTGCTCCGTTTTCAACAAAAAGTTACCAAGTTACTGTTCATGAGTAGCTTGAGGTCGTCACAAAAGTGGCAACTCGATTCGGAATATGGTGGTCCCTCAATTGGGCAGTCGTTCGGTTTTTAACAGAAGAAAGAGAACGGCGTTTTCGTGACCGTGTTCGCTCCGTTTTCAACAAGAACTGACTAAGTTACTGTTCATGAGTAGTTTAATGCCCTACGAAAGGTAGCGACTTGATTCGGAATACGGTGGTTGCTCATGTGGGCACTAGTTCGGTTTTTAACAGGAGGAAGAGAACTGCGTTTTCGTGACCGTCTTTGCTCCGTTTTCAACAAAAAGTTACCAAGTTACTGTTCATGAGTAGCTTGAGGTCGTCACAAAAGTGGCAACTCGATTCGGAATATGGTGGTCCCTCAATTGGGCACTAGTTCGGTTTTTAACAGAAGGAAGAGAACGGCGTTTTTGTGACCGTCTTTGCTCCGTTTTCAACAAAAAGTTACCAAGTTACTGTTCATGAGTAGCTTGAGGTCGTCACAAAAGTGGAAACTCGATTCGGAATATGGTGGTCCCTCAATTGGGCAGTCGTTCGGTTTTTAACAGAAGAAAGAGAACGGCGTTTTCGTGACCGTGTTCGCTCCGTTTTCAACAAGAATTGACTAGGTTACTGTTCATGAGTAGTTTTGAATGCCCTACGAAAGGTAGCGACTTGATTCGGAATACGGTGGTTGCTCTCATGTGGGCACTAGTTCGGTTTTTAACAGGAGGAAGAGAACTGCGTTCTCGTGACCGTCTTTGCTCCGTTTTCAACAAAAAGTTACCAAGTTACTGTTCATGAGTAGCTTGAGGTCGTCACAAAAGTGGCAACTCGATTCGGAATATGGTGGTCCCTCAATTGGGCAGTCGTTCGGTTTTTAACAGAAGAAAGAGAACGGCGTTTTCGTGACCGTGTTCGCTCCGTTTTCAACAAGAATTGACTAGGTTACTGTTCATGAGTAGTTTAATGCCCTACGAAAGGTAGCGACTTGATTCGGAATACGGTGGTTGCTCTGATGTGGGCACTAGTTCGGTTTTTAACAGGAGGAAGAGAACTGCGTTTTTGTGACCGTCTTTGCTCCGTTTTCAACAAAAAGTTACCAAGTTACTGTTCATGAGTAGCTTGAGGTCGTCACAAAAGTGGAAACTCGATTCGGAATATGGTGGTCCCTCAATTGGGCAGTCGTTCGGTTTTTAACAGAAGAAAGAGAACGGCGTTTTCGTGACCGTGTTCGCTCCGTTTTCAACAAGAATTGACTAGGTTACTGTTCATGAGTAGTTTAATGCCCTACGAAAGGTAGCGACTTGATTCGGAATACGGTGGTTGCTCTCATGTGGGCACTAGTTCGGTTTTTAACAGGAGGAAGAGAACTGCGTTCTCGTGACCGTCTTTGCTCCGTTTTCAACAAAAAGTTACCAAGTTACTGTTCATGAGTAGCTTGAGGTCGTCACAAAAGTGGCAACTCGATTCGGAATATGGTGGTCCCTCAATTGGGCAGTCGTTCGGTTTTTAACAGAAGAAAGAGAACGGCGTTTTCGTGACCGTGTTCGCTCCGTTTTCAACAAGAATTGACTAGTTACTGTTCATGAGTAGTTTAATGCCCTACGAAAGGTAGCGACTTGATTCGGAATACGGTGGTTGCTCATGTGGGCACTAGTTCGGTTTTTAACAGGAGGAAGAGAACTGCGTTTTCGTGACCGTCTTTGCTCCGTTTTCAACAAAAAGTTACCAAGTTACTGTTCATGAGTAGCTTGAGGTCGTCACAAAAGTGGCAACTCGATTCGGAATATGGTGGTCCCTCAATTGGGCAGTCGTTCGGTTTTTAACAGAAGAAAGAGAACGGCTTTTTCGTGACCGTGTTCGCTCCGTTTTCAACAAGAATTGACTAAGTTACTGTTCATGAGTAGTTTAATGCCCTACGAAAGGTAGCGACTTGATTCGGAATACGGTGGTTGCTCATGTGGGCACTAGTTCGGTTTTTAACAGGAGGAAGAGAACTGCGTTCTCGTGACCGTCTTTGCTCCGTTTTCAACAAAAAGTTACCAAGTTACTGTTCATGAGTAGCTTGAGGTCGTCACAAAAGTGGCAACTCGATTCGGAATATGGTGGTCCCTCAATTGGGCAGTCGTTCGGTTTTTAACAGAAGAAGAAGAGAACGGCGTTTTCGTGACCGTGTTCGCTCCGTTTTCAACAAGAACTGACTAAGTTACTGTTCATGAGTAGTTTAATGCCCTACGAAAGGTAGCGACTTGATTCGGAATACGGTGGTTGCTCATGTGGGCACTAGTTCGGTTTTTAACAGGAGGAAGAGAACTGCGTTTTCGTGACCGTCTTTGCTCCGTTTTCAACAAAAAGTTACCAAGTTACTGTTCATGAGTAGCTTGAGGTCGTCACAAAAGTGGCAACTCGATTCGGAATATGGTGGTCCCTCAATTGGGCAGTCGTTCGGTTTTTAACAGAAGAAAGAGAACGGCGTTTTCGTGACCGTGTTCGCTCCGTTTTCAACAAGAATTGACTAGGTTACTGTTCATGAGTAGTTTAATGCCCTACGAAAGGTAGCGACTTGATTCGGAATACGGTGGTTGCTCTCATGTGGGCACTAGTTCGGTTTTTAACAGGAGGAAGAGAGAACTGCGTTTTCGTGACCGTCTTTGCTCCGTTTTCAACAAAAAGTTACCAAGTTACTGTTCATGAGTAGCTTGAGGTCGTCACAAAAGTGGCAACTCGATTCGGAATATGGTGGTCCCTCAATTGGGCAGTCGTTCGGTTTTTAACAGAAGAAAGAGAACGGCGTTTTCGTGACCGTGTTCGCTCCGTTTTCAACAAAAAGTGACTAAGTTACTGTTCATGAGTAGTTTGATGCCCTACAAAAGGTGGCGACTTGATTCGGAATACGGTGGTTGCTCATGTGGGCACTAGTTCGGTTTTTAACAGAAGGAAGAGAACTGCGTTTTCGTGACCGTCTTTGCTCCGTTTTCAACAAAAAGTTACCAAGTTACTGTTCATGAGTAGCTTGAGGTCGTCACAAAAGTGGCAACTCGATTCGGAATATGGTGGTCCCTCAATTGGGCAGTCGTTCGGTTTTTAACAGAAGAAAGAGAACGGCGTTTTCGTGACCGTGTTCGCTCCGTTTTCAACAAGAATTGACTAGGTTACTGTTCATGAGTAGTTTAATGCCCTACGAAAGGTAGCGACTTGATTCGGAATACGGTGGTTGCTCTCATGTGGGCACTAGTTCGGTTTTTAACAGGAGGAAGAGAACTGCGTTCTCGTGACCGTCTTTGCTCCGTTTTCAACAAAAAGTTACCAAGTTACTGTTCATGAGTAGCTTGAGGTCGTCACAAAAGTGGCAACTCGATTCGGAATATGGTGGTCCCTCAATTGGGCAGTCGTTCGGTTTTTAACAGAAGAAAGAGAACGGCGTTTTCGTGACCGTGTTCGCTCCGTTTTCAACAAGAATTGACTAGGTTACTGTTCATGAGTAGTTTAATGCCCTACGAAAGGTAGCGACTTGATTCGGAATACGGTGGTTGCTCTCATGTGGGCACTAGTTCGGTTTTTAACAGGAGGAAGAGAACGGCGTTTTCGTGACCGTCTTTGCTCCGTTTTCAACAAAAAGTTACCAAGTTACTGTTCATGAGTAGCTTGAGGTCGTCACAAAAGTGGCAACTCGATTCGGAATATGGTGGTCCCTCAATTGGGCAGTCGTTCGGTTTTTAACAGAAGAAAGAGAACGGCGTTTTCGTGACCGTGTTCGCTCCGTTTTCAACAAGAATTGACTAGGTTACTGTTCATGAGTAGTTTAATGCCCTACGAAAGGTAGCGACTTGATTCGGAATACGGTGGTTGCTCTCATGTGGGCACTAGTTCGGTTTTTAACAGGAGGAAGAGAACTGCGTTTTCGTGACCGTCTTTGCTCCGTTTTCAACAAAAAGTTACCAAGTTACTGTTCATGAGTAGCTTGAGGTCGTCACAAAAGTGGCAACTCGATTCGGAATATGGTGGTCCCTCAATTGGGCAGTCGTTCGGTTTTTAACAGAAGAAAGAGAACGGCGTTTTCGTGACCGTGTTCGCTCCGTTTTCAACAAGAATTGACTAGGTTACTGTTCATGAGTAGTTTAATGCCCTACGAAAGGTAGCGACTTGATTCGGAATACGGTGGTTGCTCATGTGGGCACTAGTTCGGTTTTTAACAGGAGGAAGAGAACTGCGTTCTCGTGACCGTCTTTGCTCCGTTTTCAACAAAAAGTTACCAAGTTACTGTTCATGAGTAGCTTGAGGTCGTCACAAAAGTGGCAACTCGATTCGGAATATGGTGGTCCCTCAATTGGGCAGTCGTTCGGTTTTTAACAGAAGGAAGAGAACGGCGTTTTCGTGACCGTGTTTGCTCCGTTTTCATCAAAAAGTTACTAAGTTACTGTTCATGAGTAGCTTGAGGCCCTCACAAAAGGTAGCGACTCGATTCGGAATATGGTGGTCCCTCAATTGGGCACTAGTTCGGTTTTTAACAGAAGGAAGAGAACTGCGTTTTCGTGACCGTCTTTGCTCCGTTTTCAACAAAAAGTTACCAAGTTACTGTTCATGAGTAGCTTGAGGTCGTCACAAAAGTGGCAACTCGATTCGGAATATGGTGGTCCCTCAATTGGGCAGTCGTTCGGTTTTTAACAGAAGAAAGAGAACGGCGTTTTCGTGACCGTGTTCGCTCCGTTTTCAACAAGAATTGACTAGGTTACTGTTCATGAGTAGTTTAATGCCCTACGAAAGGTAGCGACTTGATTCGGAATACGGTGGTTGCTCATGTGGGCACTAGTTCGGTTTTTAACAGGAGGAAGAGAACTGCGTTTTCGTGACCGTCTTTGCTCCGTTTTCAACAAAAAGTTACCAAGTTACTGTTCATGAGTAGCTTGAGGTCGTCACAAAAGTGGCAACTCGATTCGGAATATGGTGGTCCCTCAATTGGGCAGTCGTTCGGTTTTTAACAGAAGAAAGAGAACGGCGTTTTCGTGACCGTGTTCGCTCCGTTTTCAACAAGAATTGACTAAGTTACTGTTCATGAGTAGTTTAATGCCCTACGAAAGGTAGCGACTTGATTCGGAATACGGTGGTTGCTCATGTGGGCACTAGTTCGGTTTTTAACAGGAGGAAGAGAACTGCGTTTTCGTGACCGTCTTTGCTCCGTTTTCAACAAAAAGTTACCAAGTTACTGTTCATGAGTAGCTTGAGGTCGTCACAAAAGTGGCAACTCGATTCGGAATATGGTGGTCCCTCAATTGGGCAGTCGTTCGGTTTTTAACAGAAGAAAGAGAACGGCGTTTTCGTGACCGTGTTCGCTCCGTTTTCAACAAGAATTGACTAGGTTACTGTTCATGAGTAGTTTAATGCCCTACGAAAGGTAGCGACTTGATTCGGAATACGGTGGTTGCTCATGTGGGCACTAGTTCGGTTTTTAACAGGAGGAAGAGAACTGCGTTTTCGTGACCGTCTTTGCTCCGTTTTCGACAAAAAGTTACCAAGTTACTGTTCATGAGTAGCTTGAGGTCGTCACAAAAGTGGCAACTCGATTCGGAATATGGTGGTCCCTCAATTGGGCAGTCGTTCGGTTTTTAACAGAAGAAAGAGAACGGCGTTTTCGTGACCGTGTTCGCTCCGTTTTCAACAAGAATTGACCAAGTTACTGTTCATGAGTAGTTTAATGCCCTACGAAAGGTAGCGACTTGATTCGGAATACGGTGGTTGCTCATGTGGGCACTAGTTCGGTTTTTAACAGAAGGAAGAGAACTGCGTTTTCGTGACCGTCTTTGCTCCGTTTTCAACAAAAAGTTACCAAGTTACTGTTCATGAGTAGCTTGAGGTCGTCACAAAAGTGGCAACTCGATTCGGAATATGGTGGTCCCTCAATTGGGCAGTCGTTCGGTTTTTAACAGAAGAAAGAGAACGGCGTTTTCGTGACCGTGTTCGCTCCGTTTTCAACAAGAATTGACTAGGTTACTGTTCATGAGTAGTTTAATGCCCTACGAAAGGTAGCGACTTGATTCGGAATACGGTGGTTGCTCATGTGGGCACTAGTTCGGTTTTTAACAGGAGGAAGAGAACTGCGTTCTCGTGACCGTCTTTGCTCCGTTTTCAACAAAAAGTTACCAAGTTACTGTTCATGAGTAGCTTGAGGTCGTCACAAAAGTGGCAACTCGATTCGGAATATGGTGGTCCCTCAATTGGGCAGTCGTTCGGTTTTTAACAGAAGAAAGAGAACGGCGTTTTCGTGACCGTGTTCGCTCCGTTTTCAACAAGAATTGACTAGGTTACTGTTCATGAGTAGTTTAATGCCCTACGAAAGGTAGCGACTTGATTCGGAATACGGTGGTTGCTCATGTGGGCACTAGTTCGGTTTTTAACAGGAGGAAGAGAAGAGAACTGCGTTTTCGTGACCGTCTTTGCTCCGTTTTCAACAAAAAGTTACCAAGTTACTGTTCATGAGTAGCTTGAGGTCGTCACAAAAGTGGCAACTCGATTCGGAATATGGTGGTCCCTCAATTGGGCACTAGTTCGGTTTTTAACAGAAGGAAGAGAACGGCGTTTTTGTGACCGTCTTTGCTCCGTTTTCAACAAAAAGTTACCAAGTTACTGTTCATGAGTAGCTTGAGGTCGTCACAAAAGTGGCAACTCGATTCGGAATATGGTGGTCCCTCAATTGGGCAGTCGTTCGGTTTTTAACAGAAGAAAGAGAACGGCGTTTTCGTGACCGTGTTCGCTCCGTTTTCAACAAGAATTGACTAGGTTACTGTTCATGAGTAGTTTAATGCCCTACGAAAGGTAGCGACTTGATTCGGAATACGGTGGTTGCTCATGTGGGCACTAGTTCGGTTTTTAACAGGAGGAAGAGAACTGCGTTTTCGTGACCGTCTTTGCTCCGTTTTCAACAAAAAGTTACCAAGTTACTGTTCATGAGTAGCTTGAGGTCGTCACAAAAGTGGCAACTCGATTCGGAATATGGTGGTCCCTCAATTGGGCAGTCGTTCGGTTTTTAACAGAAGAAAGAGAACGGCGTTTTCGTGACCGTGTTCGCTCCGTTTTCAACAAGAATTGACTAAGTTACTGTTCATGAGTAGTTTAATGCCCTACGAAAGGTAGCGACTTGATTCGGAATACGGTGGTTGCTCATGTGGGCACTAGTTCGGTTTTTAACAGGAGGAAGAGAACTGCGTTTTCGTGACCGTCTTTGCTCCGTTTTCAACAAAAAGTTACCAAGTTACTGTTCATGAGTAGCTTGAGGTCGTCACAAAAGTGGCAACTCGATTCGGAATATGGTGGTCCCTCAATTGGGCAGTCGTTCGGTTTTTAACAGAAGAAAGAGAACGGCGTTTTCGTGACCGTGTTCGCTCCGTTTTCAACAAGAATTGACTAAGTTACTGTTCATGAGTAGTTTAATGCCCTACGAAAGGTAGCGACTTGATTCGGAATACGGTGGTTGCTCATGTGGGCACTAGTTCGGTTTTTAACAGGAGGAAGAGAACTGCGTTTTCGTGACCGTCTTTGCTCCGTTTTCAACAAAAAGTTACCAAGTTACTGTTCATGAGTAGCTTGAGGTCGTCACAAAAGTGGCAACTCGATTCGGAATATGGTGGTCCCTCAATTGGGCAGTCGTTCGGTTTTTAACAGAAGAAAGAGAACGGCGTTTTCGTGACCGTGTTCGCTCCGTTTTCAACAAGAATTGACTAAGTTACTGTTCATGAGTAGTTTAATGCCCTACGAAAGGTAGCGACTTGATTCGGAATACGGTGGTTGCTCATGTGGGCACTAGTTCGGTTTTTAACAGGAGGAAGAGAACTGCGTTTTCGTGACCGTCTTTGCTCCGTTTTCAACAAAAAGTTACCAAGTTACTGTTCATGAGTAGCTTGAGGTCGTCACAAAAGTGGCAACTCGATTCGGAATATGGTGGTCCCTCAATTGGGCAGTCGTTCGGTTTTTAACAGAAGAAAGAGAACGGCGTTTTCGTGACCGTCTTCGCTCCGTTTTCAACAAGAACTGACTAAGTTACTGTTCATGAGTAGTTTAATGCCCTACGAAAGGTAGCGACTTGATTCGGAATACGGTGGTTGCTCATGTGGGCACTAGTTCGGTTTTTAACAGAAGGAAGAGAACTGCGTTTTCGTGACCGTCTTTGCTCCGTTTTCGACAAAAAGTTACCAAGTTACTGTTCATGAGTAGCTTGAGGTCGTCACAAAAGTGGCAACTCGATTCGGAATATGGTGGTCCCTCAATTGGGCAGTCGTTCGGTTTTTAACAGAAGAAAGAGAACGGCGTTTTCGTGACCGTGTTCGCTCCGTTTTCAACAAGAACTGACTAAGTTACTGTTCATGAGTAGTTTAATGCCCTACGAAAGGTAGCGACTTGATTCGGAATACGGTGGTTGCTCATGTGGGCACTAGTTCGGTTTTTAACAGGAGGAAGAGAACTGCGTTTTCGTGACCGTCTTTGCTCCGTTTTCAACAAAAAGTTACCAAGTTACTGTTCATGAGTAGCTTGAGGTCGTCACAAAAGTGGCAACTCGATTCGGAATATGGTGGTCCCTCAATTGGGCAGTCGTTCGGTTTTTAACAGAAGAAAGAGAACGGCGTTTTCGTGACCGTGTTCGCTCCGTTTTCAACAAGAATTGACTAGGTTACTGTTCATGAGTAGTTTAATGCCCTACGAAAGGTAGCGACTTGATTCGGAATACGGTGGTTGCTCATGTGGGCACTAGTTCGGTTTTTAACAGGAGGAAGAGAACTGCGTTTTCGTGACCGTCTTTGCTCCGTTTTCAACAAAAAGTTACCAAGTTACTGTTCATGAGTAGCTTGAGGTCGTCACAAAAGTGGCAACTCGATTCGGAATATGGTGGTCCCTCAATTGGGCAGTGTTCGGTTTTTAACAGAAGGAAGAGAACGGCGTTTTTGTGACCGTCTTTGCTCCGTTTTCAACAAAAAGTTACCAAGTTACTGTTCATGAGTAGCTTGAGGTCGTCACAAAAGTGGCAACTCGATTCGGAATATGGTGGTCCCTCAATTGGGCAGTCGTTCGGTTTTTAACAGAAGAAAGAGAACGGCGTTTTCGTGACCGTGTTCGCTCCGTTTTCAACAAGAATTGACTAGGTTACTGTTCATGAGTAGTTTAATGCCCTACGAAAGGTAGCGACTTGATTCGGAATACGGTGGTTGCTCATGTGGGCACTAGTTCGGTTTTTAACAGGAGGAAGAGAACTGCGTTTTCGTGACCGTCTTTGCTCCGTTTTCAACAAAAAGTTACCAAGTTACTGTTCATGAGTAGCTTGAGGTCGTCACAAAAGTGGCAACTCGATTCGGAATATGGTGGTCCCTCAATTGGGCAGTCGTTCGGTTTTTAACAGAAGAAAGAGAACGGCGTTTTCGTGACCGTGTTCGCTCCGTTTTCAACAAGAATTGACTAAGTTACTGTTCATGAGTAGTTTAATGCCCTACGAAAGGTAGCGACTTGATTCGGAATACGGTGGTTGCTCATGTGGGCACTAGTTCGGTTTTTAACAGGAGGAAGAGAACTGCGTTTTCGTGACCGTCTTTGCTCCGTTTTCAACAAAAAGTTACCAAGTTACTGTTCATGAGTAGCTTGAGGTCGTCACAAAAGTGGCAACTCGATTCGGAATATTGGTGGTCCCTCAATTGGGCAGTCGTTCGGTTTTTAACAGAAGAAAGAGAACGGCGTTTTCGTGACCGTGTTCGCTCCGTTTTCAACAAGAATTGACTAGGTTACTGTTCATGAGTAGTTTAATGCCCTACGAAAGGTAGCGACTTGATTCGGAATACGGTGGTTGCTCATTATTGGGCACTAGTTCGGTTTTTAACAGGAGGAAGAGAACTGCGTTTTCGTGACCGTCTTTGCTCCGTTTTCAACAAAAAGTTACCAAGTTACTGTTCATGAGTAGCTTGAGGTCGTCACAAAAGTGGCAACTCGATTCGGAATATGGTGGTCCCTCAATTGGGCAGTCGTTCGGTTTTTAACAGAAGAAAGAGAACGGCGTTTTCGTGACCGTGTTCGCTCCGTTTTCAACAAGAATTGACTAGGTTACTGTTCATGAGTAGTTTAATGCCCTACGAAAGGTAGCGACTTGATTCGGAATACGGTGGTCGCTCCATTGGGCACTAGTTCGGTTTTTAACAGAAGGAAGAGAACTGCGTTTTCGTGACCGTCTTTGCTCCGTTTTCAACAAAAAGTTACCAAGTTACTGTTCATGAGTAGCTTGAGGTCGTCACAAAAGTGGCAACTCGATTCGGAATATGGTGGTCCCTCAATTGGGCAGTCGTTCGGTTTTTAACAGAAGAAAGAGAACGGCGTTTTCGTGACCGTGTTCGCTCCGTTTTCAACAAGAATTGACTAGGTTACTGTTCATGAGTAGTTTAATGCCCTACGAAAGGTAGCGACTTGATTCGGAATACGGTGGTTGCTCATGTGGGCACTAGTTCGGTTTTTAACAGGAGGAAGAGAACTGCGTTTTCGTGACCGTCTTTGCTCCGTTTTCAACAAAAAGTTACCAAGTTACTGTTCATGAGTAGCTTGAGGTCGTCACAAAAGTGGCAACTCGATTCGGAATATGGTGGTCCCTCAATTGGGCAGTCGTTCGGTTTTTAACAGAAGAAAGAGAACGGCGTTTTCGTGACCGTGTTCGCTCCGTTTTCAACAAAAAGTTACCAAGTTACTGTTCATGAGTAGTTTAATGCCCTACAAAAGGTAGCGACTTGATTCGGAATATGGTGGTCCCTCATGTGGGCACTAGTTGCGGTTTTTAACAGGAGGAAGAGAACGGCGTTTTCGTGACCGTCTTTGCTCCGTTTTCAACAAAAAGTTACCAAGTTACTGTTCATGAGTAGCTTGAGGTCGTCACAAAAGTGGCAACTCGATTCGGAATATGGTGGTCCCTCAATTGGGCACTAGTTCGGTTTTTAACAGAAGGAAGAGAACGGCGTTTTTGTGACCGTCTTTGCTCCGTTTTCAACAAAAAGTTACCAAGTTACTGTTCATGAGTAGCTTGAGGTCGTCACAAAAGTGGCAACTCGATTCGGAATATGGTGGTCCCTCAATTGGGCAGTCGTTCGGTTTTTAACAGAAGAAAGAGAACGGCGTTTTCGTGACCGTGTTCGCTCCGTTTTCAACAAGAATTGACTAGGTTACTGTTCATGAGTAGTTTAATGCCCTACGAAAGGTAGCGACTTGATTCGGAATACGGTGGTTGCTCATGTGGGCACTAGTTCGGTTTTTAACAGGAGGAAGAGAACTGCGTTTTCGTGACCGTCTTTGCTCCGTTTTCAACAAAAAGTTACCAAGTTACTGTTCATGAGTAGCTTGAGGTCGTCACAAAAGTGGCAACTCGATTCGGAATATGGTGGTCCCTCAATTGGGCAGTCGTTCGGTTTTTAACAGAAGAAAGAGAACGGCGTTTTCGTGACCGTGTTCGCTCCGTTTTCAACAAGAATTGACTAGGTTACTGTTCATGAGTAGTTTAATGCCCTACGAAAGGTAGCGACTTGATTCGGAATACGGTGGTTGCTCATGTGGGCACTAGTTCGGTTTTTAACAGGAGGAAGAGAACTGCGTTTTCGTGACCGTCTTTGCTCCGTTTTCAACAAAAAGTTACCAAGTTACTGTTCATGAGTAGCTTGAGGTCGTCACAAAAGTGGCAACTCGATTCGGAATATGGTGGTCCCTCAATTGGGCATTCGTTCGGTTTTTAACAGAAGGAAGAGAACGGCGTTTTTGTGACCGTCTTTGCTCCGTTTTCAACAAAAAGTTACCAAGTTACTGTTCATGAGTAGCTTGAGGTCGTCACAAAAGTGGCAACTCGATTCGGAATATGGTGGTCCCTCAATTGGGCAGTCGTTCGGTTTTTAACAGAAGAAAGAGAACGGCGTTTTCGTGACCGTGTTCGCTCCGTTTTCAACAAGAATTGACTAGGTTACTGTTCATGAGTAGTTTAATGCCCTACGAAAGGTAGCGACTTGATTCGGAATACGGTGGTTGCTCATGTGGGCACTAGTTCGGTTTTTAACAGGAGGAAGAGAACTGCGTTCTTCGTGACCGTCTTTGCTCCGTTTTCAACAAAAAGTTACCAAGTTACTGTTCATGAGTAGCTTGAGGTCGTCACAAAAGTGGCAACTCGATTCGGAATATGGTGGTCCCTCAATTGGGCAGTCGTTCGGTTTTTAACAGAAGAAAGAGAACGGCGTTTTCGTGACCGTGTTCGCTCCGTTTTCAACAAGAATTGACTAGGTTACTGTTCATGAGTAGTTTAATGCCCTACGAAAGGTAGCGACTTGATTCGGAATACGGTGGTTGCTCATGTGGGCACTAGTTCGGTTTTTAACAGGAGGAAGAGAACTGCGTTTTCGTGACCGTCTTTGCTCCGTTTTCAACAAAAAGTTACCAAGTTACTGTTCATGAGTAGCTTGAGGTCGTCACAAAAGTGGCAACTCGATTCGGAATATGGTGGTCCCTCAATTGGGCAGTCGTTCGGTTTTTAACAGAAGAAAGAGAACGGCGTTTTCGTGACCGTGTTCGCTCCGTTTTCAACAAGAATTGACTAGGTTACTGTTCATGAGTAGTTTAATGCCCTACGAAAGGTAGCGACTTGATTCGGAATACGGTGGTTGCTCATGTGGGCACTAGTTCGGTTTTTAACAGGAGGAAGAGAACTGCGTTTTCGTGACCGTCTTTGCTCCGTTTTCAACAAAAAGTTACCAAGTTACTGTTCATGAGTAGCTTGAGGTCGTCACAAAAGTGGCAACTCGATTCGGAATATGGTGGTCCCTCAATTGGGCAGTCGTTCGGTTTTTAACAGAAGGAAGAGAACAGCGTTTTTGTGACCGTCTTTGCTCCGTTTTCAACAAAAAGTTACCAAGTTACTGTTCATGAGTAGCTTGAGGTCGTCACAAAAGTGGCAACTCGATTCGGAATATGGTGGTCCCTCAATTGGGCAGTCGTTCGGTTTTTAACAGAAGAAAGAGAACGGCGTTTTCGTGACCGTGTTCGCTCCGTTTTCAACAAGAATTGACTAGGTTACTGTTCATGAGTAGTTTAATGCCCTACGAAAGGTAGCGACTTGATTCGGAATACGGTGGTTGCTCATGTGGGCACTAGTTCGGTTTTTAACAGGAGGAAGAGAACTGCGTTTTCGTGACCGTCTTTGCTCCGTTTTCAACAAAAAGTTACCAAGTTACTGTTCATGAGTAGCTTGAGGTCGTCACAAAAGTGGCAACTCGATTCGGAATATGGTGGTCCCTCAATTGGGCAGTCGTTCGGTTTTTAACAGAAGAAAGAGAACGGCGTTTTCGTGACCGTGTTCGCTCCGTTTTCAACAAGAATTGACTAGGTTACTGTTCATGAGTAGTTTAATGCCCTACGAAAGGTAGCGACTTGATTCGGAATACGGTGGTTGCTCATGTGGGCACTAGTTCGGTTTTTAACAGGAGGAAGAGAACTGCGTTTTCGTGACCGTCTTTGCTCCGTTTTCAACAAAAAGTTACCAAGTTACTGTTCATGAGTAGCTTGAGGTCGTCACAAAAGTGGCAACTCGATTCGGAATATGGTGGTCCCTCAATTGGGCAGTCGTTCGGTTTTTAACAGAAGAAAGAGAACGGCGTTTTCGTGACCGTGTTCGCTCCGTTTTCAACAAGAATTGACTAGGTTACTGTTCATGAGTAGTTTAATGCCCTACGAAAGGTAGCGACTTGATTCGGAATACGGTGGTTGCTCATGTGGGCACTAGTTCGGTTTTTAACAGGAGGAAGAGAACTGCGTTTTCGTGACCGTCTTTGCTCCGTTTTCAACAAAAAGTTACCAAGTTACTGTTCATGAGTAGCTTGAGGTCGTCACAAAAGTGGCAACTCGATTCGGAATATGGTGGTCCCTCAATTGGGCAGTCGTTCGGTTTTTAACAGAAGGAAGAGAACGGCGTTTTTGTGACCGTCTTTGCTCCGTTTTCAACAAAAAGTTACCAAGTTACTGTTCATGAGTAGCTTGAGGTCGTCACAAAAGTGGCAACTCGATTCGGAATATGGTGGTCCCTCAATTGGGCAGTCGTTCGGTTTTTAACAGAAGAAAGAGAACGGCGTTTTCGTGACCGTGTTCGCTCCGTTTTCAACAAGAATTGACTAGGTTACTGTTCATGAGTAGTTTAATGCCCTACGAAAGGTAGCGACTTGATTCGGAATACGGTGGTTGCTCATGTGGGCACTAGTTCGGTTTTTAACAGGAGGAAGAGAACTGCGTTCTCGTGACCGTCTTTGCTCCGTTTTCAACAAAAAGTTACCAAGTTACTGTTCATGAGTAGCTTGAGGTCGTCACAAAAGTGGCAACTCGATTCGGAATATGGTGGTCCCTCAATTGGGCAGTCGTTCGGTTTTTAACAGAAGAAAGAGAACGGCGTTTTCGTGACCGTGTTCGCTCCGTTTTCAACAAGAATTGACTAGGTTACTGTTCATGAGTAGTTTAATGCCCTACGAAAGGTAGCGACTTGATTCGGAATACGGTGGTTGCTCATGTGGGCACTAGTTCGGTTTTTAACAGGAGGAAGAGAACTGCGTTCTCGTGACCGTCTTTGCTCCGTTTTCAACAAAAAGTTACCAAGTTACTGTTCATGAGTAGCTTGAGGTCGTCACAAAAGTGGCAACTCGATTCGGAATATGGTGGTCCCTCAATTGGGCAGTCGTTCGGTTTTTAACAGAAGGAAGAGAACGGCGTTTTCGTGACCGTGTTCGCTCCGTTTTCAACAAGAATTGACTAAGTTACTGTTCATGAGTAGTTTAATGCCCTACGAAAGGTAGCGACTTGATTCGGAATACGGTGGTTGCTCATGTGGGCACTAGTTCGGTTTTTAACAGGAGGAAGAGAACTGCGTTTTCGTGACCGTCTTTGCTCCGTTTTCAACAAAAAGTTACCAAGTTACTGTTCATGAGTAGCTTGAGGTCGTCACAAAAGTGGCAACTCGATTCGGAATATGGTGGTCCCTCAATTGGGCACTCGTTCGGTTTTTAACAGAAGGAAGAGAACGGCGTTTTGGTGTTCGGTTTTTAAAAAAGTTACCAAGTTACTGTTCATGAGTAGCTTGAGGTCGTCCAAAAGTGGCGACTCGATTCGGAATATGGTGGTCCCTCAATTGGGCACTAGTTCGGTTTTTAACAGCGTTTTTGTGACCGTCTTTGCTCCGTTTTCAACAAAAAGTTACCAAGTTACTGTTCATGAGTAGCTTGAGGTCGTCACAAAAGTGGCAACTCGATTCGGAATATGGTGGTCCCTCAATTGGGCAGTCGTTCGGTTTTTAACAGAAGAAAGAGAACGGCGTTTTCGTGACCGTGTTCGCTCCGTTTTCAACAAGAATTGACTAGGTTACTGTTCATGAGTAGTTTAATGCCCTACGAAAGGTAGCGACTTGATTCGGAATACGGTGGTTGCTCATGTGGGCACTAGTTCGGTTTTTAACAGGAGGAAGAGAACTGCGTTCTCGTGACCGTCTTTGCTCCGTTTTCAACAAAAAGTTACCAAGTTACTGTTCATGAGTAGCTTGAGGTCGTCACAAAAGTGGCAACTCGATTCGGAATATGGTGGTCCCTCAATTGGGCAGTCGTTCGGTTTTTAACAGAAGAAAGAGAACGGCGTTTTCGTGACCGTGTTCGCTCCGTTTTCAACAAGAATTGACTAGGTTACTGTTCATGAGTAGTTTAATGCCCTACGAAAGGTAGCGACTTGATTCGGAATACGGTGGTTGCTCATGTGGGCACTAGTTCGGTTTTTAACAGGAGGAAGAGAACTGCGTTTTCGTGACCGTCTTTGCTCCGTTTTCAACAAAAAGTTACCAAGTTACTGTTCATGAGTAGCTTGAGGTCGTCACAAAAGTGGCAACTCGATTCGGAATATGGTGGTCCCTCAATTGGGCACTAGTTCGGTTTTTAACAGAAGGAAGAGAACGGCGTTTTTGTGACCGTCTTTGCTCCGTTTTCAACAAAAAGTTACCAAGTTACTGTTCATGAGTAGCTTGAGGTCGTCACAAAAGTGGCAACTCGATTCGGAATATGGTGGTCCCTCAATTGGGCAGTCGTTCGGTTTTTAACAGAAGAAAGAGAACGGCGTTTTCGTGACCGTGTTCGCTCCGTTTTCAACAAGAATTGACTAGGTTACTGTTCATGAGTAGTTTAATGCCCTACGAAAGGTAGCGACTTGATTCGGAATACGGTGGTTGCTCATGTGGGCACTAGTTCGGTTTTTAACAGGAGGAAGAGAACTGCGTTCTCGTGACCGTCTTTGCTCCGTTTTCAACAAAAAGTTACCAAGTTACTGTTCATGAGTAGCTTGAGGTCGTCACAAAAGTGGCAACTCGATTCGGAATATGGTGGTCCCTCAATTGGGCAGTCGTTCGGTTTTTAACAGAAGAAAGAGAACGGCGTTTTCGTGACCGTGTTCGCTCCGTTTTCAACAAGAATTGACTAAGTTACTGTTCATGAGTAGTTTAATGCCCTACGAAAGGTAGCGACTTGATTCGGAATACGGTGGTTGCTCATGTGGGCACTAGTTCGGTTTTTAACAGGAGGAAGAGAACTGCGTTGTTTGACCGTCTTTGCTCCGTTTTCTTTTTTTTTTTTTTTTTTTGCTTTTTTTTTTCCGTTTTTCAATCAAAAAGTTTTGTATGTTACTCCGTTTTCAGCTAAAAGTTACCAAGTTACGAAAAGTAGTTGTTGTGGTTGGGTAGTAGGATGAAGTTAAAAAGTGAAAGGGGGGGGATAGAGATTGAGAGCAGAGGAAGTCTTTTGTTAGGGCAACCACAAGGGTGTTAGATTGCAGTTAAAAATGACGGTTCGTTAATCGGAGCCCTGGTGTCCGCTCTATGCGCGTTTTACTGACCAGTGTACGGTTTGACCGAAAAACTGACCGGAAACTGACCTAGCCCGTTTCACGGCCCGATCAAAATCAAAAGACTTGGGGAGCAATTCAGACGAATTCAGCACTTATATAGGGTTGAATGAGCTCAAGATTCGCACAATATTGGCCTAATCAGTTGAGGAAAAGAAGACCAAATTAAGGGAAAGTCCCAGTCAAAATAGGAAAGTCAGTCAAAGGAGGTCATTAATATTTCCCACGAAAAGTAGGACTCTTTGCTGATCCTTTGCCTATAAAAGCACGCCCTTGGAGACCTAATTGGGACATCTCGCACACCATTCTCTTCAGAAAGTCGTTCTTTTTCTCTAGCCCTAATTGGTTTTTGATTACTCATCGTCTGAAGGAAGAACCGTTTCATCCACTGTTCCCAGCTGCTGCTACCTTCTTTTTGACACTGCCTTGCGTTCTTGGAGCTCTCAAAGACGTGCATCAGTGGCTTCTTTGACCATCTTCATCACCTTCCTTGGTTCTTCTTTCCCTTGTAACCCTGATTCCATTATACTCTTGATTATGGATTTCAAAACCATGTCTGGCTAGTTACCTTTTGTTAGGGGCGAAGTTTGAAGCCCCAATTATGTGATAAACCTTTAAGCATGTTCATCTAAATTCGACATCTATGTTTCTTGTGTGAGAATGATTGTTTGACTTTGGATTACAGATATCTGTTATGTGTTATTGTTTTAAGGATGCATACTTGGAACTGTTGCATGTAACTGAAGCTAGATTTAAGATAACAACTCACCTAATCGTTTTGTGATCTTAATTCATAAGTAGTAACAACTATGGACAATAGTTAAGTCAAGCAATTGGGATTTGCATGCTAGATAGCGTTCTATACTAGTGTGGGTCTTATAATCTGTCAAACTTCCATGTATGCTTAATGCTTTGAATCTGTTGTTGATAGGATAGCGTTCTATACCTTGATTGCATGTTCAATAGGCTTGGCTAGCGTGCGTTCACCTAGACTAAGTAATTCTGGGAAGTAAAATAAGGACATTGATTGCGTTATGATTTGTTCTTGGCAGATTTCGTTCTCACGACATAGTAATTGGATTTAGGTAACATGACTTGTTTTGATCATAATTGGTGGTGGATTACTGAGTTCCTAACATCTTTATCATCTGTTTTCTCAACTTAAATTCGTTGTTTTCTTTACCTTTGCATTGATAAACTTTAAAACCCACCTATTTGTCATCTGTTTTACTTTTACTTCTTCTCTTTCTTCTGTCAACGTGAATTGCATGTGTACCCTCAATCTCTGGCAATGAACGATCCTTGCTTACTCTATACTACATCTTGACAATCTATTGCAGGGTTAAGTTGTGTGCTATTTTTAGCATATCATTTTTGGGGGCGCCGCCGCCGGGGGTTGGAAAAACACTTATTTTTCTCTTTTTTGCCTTAATTTCTGTTCTCTTTTCTTTTTTTTTTTTGTTTTTACGTCTCTTTTTCTTTTCATTGCAGGAGTAATCCATGAATGTCCAAGTCACCAGCTGATCTCTCACCTCTTTCACGCATAAAGAATCGACTTGAAAGGATAAAAAGGAATCAAGGCTTGGACATAGAGGAGGAATCAGAGTGTTCTAACACTGATTTTATCTTTCCATCACCACAACCTCAACCAATGGCTCTTATAAATCCACCGCAATCCATTAGGGAGCTTTCTTCTTCTGTTGTGACCGGAGGTGTTCCAACTTGCATCACATACCCTACCACTGCCGAAGGGAAAACAGCGGATTTTGAATTGAAGTCTGGGCTGTTGCATCGCATTCCTATCTTCCATGGTCACTCTATGGAGGATCCAAACAAGCATCTCATGGAATTTCAGTTCGTATGCTCTAGCATGATACCACAAGGGGCTGATGAAGACATTCTTAAGCTGAAGGCATTCCCCTTTTCGCTAGCTGACCGTGCGAAGGATTGGCTCTATGAACTGCCTAGTGAGCACATCAACAGTTGGAATGCAATGATGAAAGCTTTTCTTGAGAAATATTTCCCTACATCTCGAGTCATCATGCTAAGAAAGAAAGATTAGTGGCATACAACAAGCACATGATGAATCCTATGCAGCGTACTATGAGAGGTTCAAATCCTTACTTGCTCAATGTCCACAACATCAAATGAAGGATGAGAACCTGCTGACTTGCTTCTATGAAGGGCTCCTTCCTCTCGAACGCCAAATGTTAGATGCATCTGCGGGAGGATCCTTTGTAGACAAGTCACCTGAAGATGGAAAATCGTTGATCGCTAATCGTGCCCTAAATGCCCAACAATATGAGGGCATTGGACCTTCTACCCGCAAAGTCAACGAGGTAAGTACCATTTCGAATTTGGAAGACCAGATTTCAAAACTGACCTCTCTTGTGTCTCAAGTTATGATTCCCAAGGTTCAAGGTGTGGCACAAGTTTGTGGAGTATGCTCTATCCAAGGGCATGCAACTGATCGGTGCCCACAATTGATTGAAAACGGTGGATGGGAGAGTGCGAATGCCATTGGCTTTCATCAAGGACAGAATCGGCCAAGAAACGATCCATTTTCATCCACATACAATGAAGGATGGAAAAATCACCCGAATTTCCATTGGAGCAATACTGAAAACGTGCAAAATCCTCCACATGGCAATTACAACCGTCCTCCACCCGGCTACTATCAAAAACATCAGGCTCCTCTAAACCCTTCTTCTTCAAGTTCTAATAATTATGATGAGATTATCAAGACTCTAACCGCTTCTACTCAAACTTTGATACAGGGGCAAAATAATAACAACAATCAGATCACACTCATTAACAAAGACATGGCTGAGATGAAGAAGCAAATGAGCCAAATGGTGGACTTTGTGAGCAAAATTCATGAAAGTGGGAAACTCCCAAGCAACACTCAACCCAACCCGAAAGGTGGTTTTGAAACTGCTAATGTTGTGACTACAAGGAGTGGAAAAGTGTTTGTAGAACCACCAAAAGCTGCTAAGAACGTCCCCATAGAAGTTGAAGAGGAAGAAGAGGCCAATACATTGGACAAAAGACAAGAAAAGGACGCTGCCACGTCCAAAGAAGAGACCAAGACGTCACCACCTCTTGTGCAGCAATCAAAACCTAAAGGTAATGGTTCTAATTCAATGAATTCAATTAGTGCTAACCCTACTTTCTCTTGCTTGCCCTTCCCACGCAGATTTGACCAATCCAAGAAAGATGACGGTGAGAAGGCGATCTTGGAAACTTTCAAGAAAGTGCAAGTGAATATACCTCTTCTTGATGCTATAAAGCAAGTTCCAAAATATGCTAAGTTTCTGAAGGAGCTTTGTACAACAAGGAGACATATTCGTGCAAAGGAAGTAGTGAAGGTGAGTGAGAATGTGTCGGCTGTTATTCAAAGAAAACTCCCTCCCAAAGGCAAGGATCCGGGAAGCTTCACCGTTCCATGTGTCATAGGTAACATGAGGTTTGAAAGAGCTATGTTAGACTTAGGTGCTTCTATTAATGTCATGCCTTAGTCTGTTTATGCATCTCTAAGTATAGGAGAACTTAAAACTGATAATGTAATCATCCAATTAGCGGATAGGTCTCATGTGTACCCGAAAGGGTTGTTGGAAGATGTTCTGGTGCAGGTCAATCATTTGATTTTTCCAGCTGACTTTTACGTTGTGGAGATGGAGGAGTCGCCTCTTAATTCAACGCCCTTGCTGCTAGGCCGCCCCTTTATGTGGACAGCAAGGACTAAGATTGATGTCTATGGTGGCTCTTTGACCATGGAATTCGATGGAGATGTGATAGGCTTCAACATATTTGAAGCTATGAGGTATCCGTTAGACCAAGTTCAATCTTGCTTTTCTATTGACATCCTTGATTCACTTGCGCAGCAGTTTTTAGAAGCATTGAATGAGGATGTTTTGGTCACAACCATTGAACAAGGAGCTGGATTTACAAGCAGTGGCATTAAAGTTCATCAAGAAGAGCTCACAACATCACGGGGTTTTTGGCGCCCCTTTTTCTCCCTTTGTTCTTAGAGGAAGGAGTGGGGGTGAGGTGGGGAAAGATGGGAGATTAGAGGAGGGAGCTAAACCCACTAGGAAGAGAACAGCGTTTTCGTGACCGTCTTTGCTCCATTTTCACCAAAAAGTTACCAAGTTACTGTTCATAAGTAGCTTGAGGTCGTCACAAAAGTAGCAACTCGATTCGGGATACGGTGGTCCCCCAATTGGGCAGTCGTTCGGTTTTTAACAGAAGGAAGAGAACGGCGTTTTCGTGGCCGTGTTCTCTCCGTTTTCAACAAGAATTCACTAAGTTACTGTTCATGAGTAGTTGAAGGCCCTACGGAAGGTACCGACTTGATTCGGAATACGGTGGTTGCTCATGTGGGCACTAGTTCGGTTTTTAACACGAGGAAGAGAACAGAGTTTTCTTGACCGTCTTTGCTCCGTTTTCAACAAAAAGTTACCAAGTCACTGTTCATGAGTATCTTGAGGTCGTCACAAAAGTAGCAACTCGATTCGGAATACGGTGATTGCTCATGTGGGCACTAGTTCGGTTTTTAACACGAGGAAGAGAACAGCGTTTTCGTGACCGTCTTTGCTCCGTTTTCAACAAAAAGTTACCAAGTTACTGTTTATGAGTAGCTTGAGGTGGTCATAAAAGCCACAATTGGATTCGGAATATGGTGGTCCCTCAATTCGGCAGTCGTTCGGTTTTTAACAGAAGGAAGAGAACAGCGTTTTCGTGACCGTCTTTGCTCCGTTTTCACCAAAAAGTTACCAAGTTACTGTTCATAAGTAGCTTGAGGTCGTCACAAAAGTGGCAACTCGATTCGGGATACGGTGGTCCCCCAATTGGGCAGTCGTTCGGTTTTTAACAGAAGGAAGAGAACGGCGTTTCGTGACCGTGTTCGCTCCGTTTTCAACAAGAATCCACTAAGTTACTGTTCATGAATAGTTTAAGGCCCTACGGAAGGTAGCGACCTGATTCGTATTACGGTGGTTGCTCATGTGGGCACTAGTTCGGTTTTTACCAGAAGGAAGAGAACAGCGTTTTCGTGACCGTCTTTGCTCCGTTTTCATCAAAAAGTTACCAAGTTACTGTTCATGAGCAGTCTAAGGCCCCACCAAAAGGTAGCGACTTGATTCGGAAGACGGTGGTCCCGCTCATGTGGGCACTAGTTCGGTTTTTAACACGAGGAAGAGAACAGCGTTTTCTTGACCGTCTTTGCTCCGTTTTCAACAAAAAGTTACCAATTTGCTGTTCATGAGTAGCTTGAGGTCGTCACAAAAGTGGCAACTCGATTCGGAATACGGTGGTCCCTCATGTGGGCACTAGTTCGGTTTTTGACAGAAGGAAGAGAACAGCGTTTTCGTGATCGTCTTTGCTCCGTTTTCAACAAAAAGTTACCGAGTTACTGTTCATGAGTAGTTTAAGGCCCTACGAAAGGTAGCGACTTGATTCGGAATACGGTGGTTGCTCATGTGGGCACTAGTTCGGTTTTTAACAGGAGGAAGAGAACAGCGTTTTCTTGACCGTCTTTCCTCCGTTTTCAATAAAAAGTTACCAAGTTTCTGTTCATGAGTAGCTTGAGGTCGTCACAAAAGTGGCAACTCGATTCGGAATACGGTGGTCCCTGTGGGCACTAGTTCGGTTTTTGACAGAAGGAAGAGAACAGCGTTTTCGTGACCGTCTTTGCTCCGTTTTGAACAAAAAGTTACCAAGTTACTGTTCATGAGTAGTTTAAGGCCCTACGAAAGGTAGCGACTTGATTCGGAATACGGTGGTTGCTCATGTGGGCACTAGTTCGGTTTTTAACACGAGGAAGAGAACAGCGTTTTCGTGACCGTCTTTGCTCCGTTTTCAACAAAAAGTTACCAAGTTGCTGTTCATGAGTAGCTTGAGGTCGTCACAAAAGTGGCAACTCGATTCGGAATACGGTGATTGCTCATGTGGGCACTAGTTCGGTTTTTAACACGAGGAAGAGAACAGCGTTTTCGTGACCGTCTTTGCTCCATTTTCAACAAAAAGTTACTAAGTTACTGTTCATGAGTAGCTTGAGGTGGTCATAAAAGCCACAACTCGATTCGAAAAAGGGTGGTCCCTCAATTGGGCAGTCGTTCGGTTTTTAACAGAAGGAAGAGAACGGCGTTTTCGTAACCGTGTTCACTCCGTTTTCAACAAAAAGGTACCAAGTTACTGTTCATGGGTAGTTTAAGGCCCTACGAAAGGTAGCGACTTGATCTGGAATACGGTGGTTGCTCATGTGGGCACTAGTTCGGTTTTTAACACGAGGAAGAGAACAGCGTTTTCGTGACCGTCTTTGCTCCGTTTTCAACAAAAAGTTACCAAGTTACTGTTCATGAGTAGCTTGAGGTCGTCACAAAAGTGGCAACTCGATACGGAATAGGGCGGTCCCTCAATTGGGCAGTCGTTCGGTTTTTAACAGAAGGAAGAGAACGGCGTTTTCGTGACCGTCTTTGCTCCGTTTTCAACAAAAAGTTACCAAGTTACTGTTCATGAGTAGTTTAAGACCCTACGAAAGTGATATGCTAAAAATAGCACACAACTTAACCCTGCAATAGATTGTCAAGATGTAGTATAGAGTAAGCAAGGATCGTTCATTGCCAGAGATTGAGGGTACACATGCAATTCACGTTGACAGAAGAAAGAGAAGAAGTAAAAGTAAAACAGATGACAAATAGGTGGGTTTTAAAGTTTATCAATGCAAAGGTAAAGAAAACAACGAATTTAAGTTGAGAAAACAGATGATAAAGATGTTAGGAACTCAGTAATCCACCACCAATTATGATCAAAACAAGTCATGTTACCTAAATCCAATTACTATGTCGTGAGAACGAAATCTGCCAAGAACAAATCATAACGCAATCAATGTCCTTATTTTACTTCCCAGAATTACTTAGTCTAGGTGAACGCACGCTAGCCAAGCCTATTGAACATGCAATCAAGGTATAGAACGCTATCCTATCAACAACAGATTCAAAGCATTAAGCATACATGGAAGTTTGACAGATTATAAGACCCACACTAGTATAGAACGCTATCTAGCATGCAAATCCCAATTGCTTGACTTAACTATTGTCCATAGTTGTTACTACTTATGAATTAAGATCACAAAACGATTAGGTGAGTTGTTATCTTAAATCTAGCTTCAGTTACATGCAACAGTTCCAAGTATGCATCCTTAAAACAATAACACATAACAGATATCTGTAATCCAAAGTCAAACAATCATTCTCACACAAGAAACATAGATGTCGAATTTAGATGAACATGCTTAAAGGTTTATCACATAATTGGGGCTTCAAACTTCGCCCCTAACAAAAGGTAACTAGCCAGACATGGTTTTGAAATCCATAATCAAGAGTATAATGGAATCAGGGTTACAAGGGAAAGAAGAACCAAGGAAGGTGATGAAGATGGTCAAAGAAGCCACTGATGCACGTCTTTGAGAGCTCCAAGAACGCAAGGCAGTGTCAAAAAGATGGTAGCAGCAGCTGGGAACAGTGGATGAAACGGTTCTTCCTTCAGACGATGAGTAATCAAAAACCAATTAGGGCTAGAGAAAAAGAACGACTTTCTGAAGAGAATGGTGTGCGAGATGTCTCCAATTAGGTCTCCAAGGGCGTGCTTTTATAGGCAAAGGATCAGCAAAGAGTCCTACTTTTCGTGGGAAATATTAATGACCTCCTTTGACTGACTTTTGGTTTTTGGCCGTTTTTTCCCTCTCCCCCCTTTTTCTACAGTTTACAAAAGACTTTTTGCTGCTTTTTGGTCAACGGCTTCTTTCACCTTCAAAATACAAAACAAACGTAAAACACACATAGAAATGAAGATTTAGCTGCTTAGCAGTAGGTAAATAACGCCAAAAACATGTATAAATAAGCACACATCAAATACCCCCACACTTAGCTTTTGCTAGTCCTCGAGCAAAACAGAACAAAGAAAAAAAACAAAGCAAAGAACTAACACAAAGACTCAAAAATGAAAACTCAGAGACATCTAACCTTCCAAATTTTGTTTCAGGGAACAAATGATCACATCAAGATTAACATAAGCAAAACATCAAGCCAATAATAGTCAAGAGCTAATACATGTTCATGATGATCATATTTGAATGCAGTGTGCAATGGCATCTAATCAACTCCTTATAAGCACAAACAACTTGAAGCATATTAAACTCAGTTTTAACCACTGACAGATTCACACAAGTGTTTACGCTCAAAGTGTTTAGGGTACTCCACGCCACTCAACATTGTACATGCATCATCTACCATAAGCTTGTAAATCGATCTAACCTCCACAGAATCAAGTCTTCCCCTTGGATCAATTTGGCAAATATCAAGGTTGTAACGGGGCTTAGGTTCACGGTTAAAGAAAGAATGGGTATGGATATCACAAAGGTTCACTGGAGCATACTTGTAAAGTAGATAGTAAGAGACATGCTTGCATCACATCATATGAGTACTAAAACCACCAAGCAAAACGTCAGTACTGTGGGAAAATTTTGTCATGTAGGCCCAGGTATCTCTGTATGCGAAATAATCACCTTCAAAGCTCCATGAACGGTTCTTTTTTTTAACCGGAACGCTAAACAGAATCATAATTGCTGGAAATAGCTTTTTTTTTTCTTTTTTTTTTTTTTTTTTTTTTTTTTTTTTTTTTTTTCTTTTTTTCACACACTAAATGATAGCTGAATAAACATACAGAACCATGCTCCATTTGTCACAACCCCCACACTTGCACTTCACAATCTTCAATCACGAACCAGTAACATATTATCTCTTTTACTCTTAGCTCCAATGAATCAGGGTAGGATAACGTGTTTAGGCTATAAAGGTAGTCAATGTGGTTACAAGAAAGAAAGGGCTAAACATTGTAGGCTCAAGGGGTTAACTAGTTGATAAAAATAGGGCACAGGTCAGTTTGGCCATGGTGATTAAGTCCTAATTGCCTCTTATCACATCCAAGTTTTGGGAATTATATCATATGATTAAAAAGTCACGAAAAGAATCTCAAAACAAGTTCTAGAGATGCATGACATGTACAACCACTCAAAATGAAAGTTTAGTGTATATAATGATGAATGTGTATTCCAAGTGATCATTAAGGCTCAAAATCTCACATAAGGGCGGGTTTATTCCAAGTGATCACATGCTTAAGTCATTCATACTTATAGCTTGTCAATTATCGACCATATGCTCACAGTTTCAAACAAAATAATCATGCACACAGATTAACAAAAGACTATACAGACCTGAAATAATGATTATGGTTCATCTTAACATATGTAAGTTCAGTCCTCATCATCAACTTTGGAAGGATCCTACGACTCAAAACAAACCCAGAAACAAAAACTTGATTTTCTTTTTTTTTTTTTTTTTGAAAAAAAAAAAAACTGACTTGCAAACTCGATTAGCCTCCCCCCATACTTAAATCATACATTGTCCTCAATGTAAAACAGATTATAGCATGCAACGAAAAACATAAGCATAGAGAAAGGTTTTGATGCAAGTAAAACCTAAAAACAAAAGTAAAGAAGCAA
The DNA here is from genome assembly GCA_033992175.1 of Spiraea crenata. Taxonomy (NCBI): domain Eukaryota; kingdom Viridiplantae; phylum Streptophyta; class Magnoliopsida; order Rosales; family Rosaceae; genus Spiraea; species Spiraea crenata. The sequence continues at coordinate 55,924 of JAVBHV010000025.1, read as the reverse complement.
AATTGGAAATTGAAAAGTGAGAAAGGGATGAAGAAAGCAAATCTGGATTGGGTTGCCTCCCAAGCAGCGCTTGAACTTAACGTCTTTCAGCCAGACGGAGTATCCTTCTTAGTCCACTGATGGTGGCACATCTTCGAGGTTCTCCTCCTCCACATTGTGCTCCACAAATGCCTCATAGTAAGGCTTCAAGCGATGGCCGTTCACCTTGAACTCGTTGTCAGTTTTTTCACTCTTTATTTGCACAGCACCATGAGGAAAAACATTAGTAACGGTGAAAGGACCAACCCAACGAGATCTAAGCTTACCGGGAAAAAGTTTAAGTCGAGAATGAAACAATAAAACTTTTTGACCAATAACAAAGGTCTTTCCACGAATCATCTTATCATGAAAAGCCTTGGTTTTCTCCTTGTAGATCCGTGCACTCTCATATGCATCATTTCTGAGCTCTTCTAACTCATTCAATTGAAGCTTCCTATGAGTGCCAGCTGCATCCATGTCCATGTTAAAGGTTTTCACAGCCCACCAAGCCTTGTGTTCAAGTTCCACCGGTAGATGGCAGGGCTTTCCATAGACAATTCTGAATGGTGACATCCCAATTGGCGTTTTGAATGCTGTCCTATAGGCCCATAGTGCATCATCAAGTCTTTGACTCCAATCCTTGCGGTTGGGACTCACGGTTTTCTCCAATATTTGCTTGATTTCACGATTTGAAACTTCTGCTTGTCCGCTTGTTTGTGGATGATAAGGTGTTGAAACCTTATGAGTGATGTTGTATTTCTTAAGCAAAGCTTCAATCGTTCTATTGCAGAAGTGTGTACCACCATCGCTTATGATAGCACGCGGCATTCCAAACCTTGCAAAGATGTTAGATCTAATAAAGTCTGCAACCACTCGAGAATCATTAGTACGGGTGGCTTTTGCTTCCACCCATTTCGAAACATAATCAACAGCCAGCAATATATAAAGATAACCTTGAGATGATGGAAAAGGCCCCATGAAATCTATACCCCAAACATCAAAAATTTCGACAATAAGAATATTAGTTAAAGGCATTTGATTTCTAGGTCCTATATTTCCAGTTCTTTGGCATCGGTCACAAGTCATACAAAAAGCATATGCATCTTTAAACAAACTAGGCCAATAAAAACCAGATTCCAACACCTTTAAAGCCGTTTTCTTGGAACCAAAGTGACCCCCACAATTTTCAGAATGACAAAACATTAAGATATGCTTAAATTCAGATTCAGGTACACAACGTCTTATCAAACCATCTAGACAATATTTCCACAAGTAAGGATCATCCCAAACATAATGACGAGCATTTTTCTTGAGTTTATCTTGATTAGCACGAGAGAGTGTGTTTGGTATCTTCTTACTTACTAAATAATTCACAATATCAGCATACCATGGCTCACTTACTTGAATTCCAAAGAGTTGTTCATCCGGGAACATTTCGGACAAAGGGAGAGGCTCCTGGTCATGCACCAAACGACTCAAGTGGTCAGCAACCACGTTTTCACTTCCTTTTTTGTCTTTTATTTCAACATCAAACTCTTGCAAGAGTAAAACCCATCTAATCAGCCGTGGTTTTGCCTCCTTCTTTGATAACAAGTACTTCAAAGCTGCATGATCAGAATAAACAACCACTTTAGTACCCAATAAATATGAACGAAACTTTTCAAGTGCAAAAACTACAGCTAAGAGCTCTTTTTCAGTGGTAGAGTAATTGAGTTGTGCATCATTCAGAGTTCTTGAGGCATAGTAGATGGCGTAGGGTTTCTTATCCTTTCTTTGACCAAGCACAGCTCCTATAGCATAATCTGAGGCATCACACATGATCTCAAAGGGTAAAGACCAATCCGGAGGAAGCATGATTGGTGCGGACGTCAACAGCTCCTTTAGCTTCTCAAATGCAATCTTGCATTCCTCATCAAAGTCAAAGGCTGCCTCTTTTTGCAATAAACGACATAGGGGCCTTGCAATTTTCGAAAAGTCCTTGATAAAGCGTCTATAAAATCCTGCATGTCCAAGAAAAGAACGAACCTCTCTCACAGAAGTGGGAGGTGGTAAGTAACGTACAACATCAACTTTAGCTTTATCAACTTCTATTCCCCTAGCAGAAACTATATGCCCAAGAACAATGCCTTGTGTTACCATGAAGTGACATTTTTCCCAATTCAAAACAAGGTTAGCTTCAATGCAACGTTTTAAGATCAATTTCAGATTATTTAAACAATCATCAAAGCTTTGACCGAAGACGCTAAAATCATCCATAAAAACTTCAATTATTTTCTCAATGTAATCTGAAAATATACTTACCATACACCTTTGAAACGTACCAGGGGCATTGCAAAGTCCAAACGGCATGCGGCGGTATGCAAAAGTGCCAAAGGGGCATGTGAATGTTGTCTTCTCTTGATCCTCATTCGCAATTGCAATCTGATTATATCCGGAGTAACCATCAAGAAAACAATAGAACTCATGACCTGCTAACCTCTCAAGCATTTGATCAATGAATGGCAATGGGAAGTGATCCTTTCTAGTGGTTGCATTGAGCTTCCTATAGTCAATACAAACTCTATGACCAGTGATGGTTCTTTGAGGCACAAGCTCATTTTCAGCGTTCTTCACAACCGTTATTCCGGACTTCTTTGGCACTACTTGAACTGGTGAAACCCATTTGCTGTCTGAAATAGGGTATATGATGCCACAATCAAGGAGCTTGATGACTTCCTTCTTCACAACTTCCATCATTGGAGGGTTCAAACGACGTTGAGCCTCTCTAGTGGGTTTAGCTCCCTCCTCTAGAAGTATTCTATGCACACAAGTTGTTGGGCTTATTCCCTTGATGTCTGCTAATGTCCATCCAATGGCCAACTTGTGTTCTTTGACCACATCCACAAGCTTTTCTTCTTGTGAATTTGTGAGTGCAGAAGAGATGATTATGGGCAATGTTTCATTATCGCCCAAGTAAGCATACTTTAAGTGGTTTGGCAGCGGCTTAAGCTCAAGTGTAGGGGCCTGAATTACAGAGGGAAGAGGTTTATTAGTAGATAACTCAATTGACAAGGGGTTAGAGTACCTCATACGTGGCAGCGCCTCAAGAGAAGCCACAGTTTCCATGATGGCATTGTCAAGTGATGTTGTGAGCTCTTCTTGATGAATTTTAATGCCACTGCTTGTAAATCCAGCTCCTTGTTCAATGGTTGTGACCAAAACATCCTCATTCAATGCTTCTAAAAACTGCTGCGCAAGTGAATCAAGGATGTCAATAGAAAAGCAAGATTGAACTTGGTCTAACGGATACCTCATAGCTTCAAATATGTTGAAGCCTATCACATCTCCATCGAATTCCATGGTCAAAGAGCCACCATAGACATCAATCTTAGTCCTTGCTGTCCACATAAAGGGGCGGCCTAGCAGCAAGGGCGTTGAATTAAGAGGCGACTCCTCCATCTCCACAACGTAAAAGTCAGCTGGAAAAATCAAATGATTGACCTGCACCAGAACATCTTCCAACAACCCTTTCGGGTACACATGAGACCTATCCGCTAATTGGATGATTACATTATCAGTTTTAAGTTCTCCTATACTTAGAGATGCATAAACAGAATAAGGCATGACATTAATAGAAGCACCTAAGTCTAACATAGCTCTTTCAAACCTCATGTTACCTATGACACATGGAACGGTGAAGCTTCCCGGATCCTTGCCTTTGGGAGGGAGTTTTCTTTGAATAACAGCCGACACATTCTCACTCACCTTCACTACTTCCTTTGCACGAATATGTCTCCTTGTTGTACAAAGCTCCTTCAGAAACTTAGCATATTTTGGAACTTGCTTTATAGCATCAAGAAGAGGTATATTCACTTGCACTTTCTTGAAAGTTTCCAAGATCGCCTTCTCACCGTCATCTTTCTTGGATTGGTCAAATCTGCGTGGGAAGGGCAAGCAAGAGAAAGTAGGGTTAGCACTAATTGAATTCATTGAATTAGAACCATTACCTTTAGGTTTTGATTGCTGCACAAGAGGTGGTGACGTCTTGGTCTCTTCTTTGGACGTGGCAGCGTCCTTTTCTTGTCTTTTGTCCAATGTATTGGCCTCTTCTTCCTCTTCAACTTCTATGGGGACGTTCTTAGCAGCTTTTGGTGGTTCTACAAACACTTTTCCACTCCTTGTAGTCACAACATTAGCAGTTTCAAAACCACCTTTCGGGTTGGGTTGAGTGTTGCTTGGGAGTTTCCCACTTTCATGAATTTTGCTCACAAAGTCCACCATTTGGCTCATTTGCTTCTTCATCTCAGCCATGTCTTTGTTAATGAGTGTGATCTGATTGTTGTTATTATTTTGCCCCTGTATCAAAGTTTGAGTAGAAGCGGTTAGAGTCTTGATAATCTCATCATAATTATTAGAACTTGAAGAAGAAGGGTTTAGAGGAGCCTGATGTTTTTGATAGTAGCCGGGTGGAGGACGGTTGTAATTGCCCTGTGGAGGATTTTGCACGTTTTCAGTATTGCTCCAATGGAAATTCGGGTGATTTTTCCATCCTTCATTGTATGTGGATGAAAATGGATCGTTTCTTGGCCGATTCTGTCCTTGATGAAAGCCAATGGCATTCGCACTCTCCCATCCACCGTTTTCAATCAATTGTGGGCACCGATCAGTTGCATGCCCTTGGATAGAGCATACTCCACAAACTTGTGCCACACCTTGAACCTTGGGAATCATAACTTGAGACACAAGAGAGGTCAGTTTTGAAATCTGGTCTTCCAAATTCGAAATGGTACTTACCTCGTTGACTTTGCGGGTAGAAGGTCCAATGCCCTCATATTGTTGGGCATTTAGGGCACGATTAGCGATCAACGATTTTCCATCTTCAGGTGACTTGTCTACAAAGGATCCTCCCGCAGATGCATCTAACATTTGGCGTTCGAGAGGAAGGAGCCCTTCATAGAAGCAAGTCAGCAGGTTCTCATCCTTCATTTGATGTTGTGGACATTGAGCAAGTAAGGATTTGAACCTCTCATAGTACGCTGCATAGGATTCATCATGTGCTTGTTGTATGCCACTAATCTTCTTTCTTAGCATGATGACTCGAGATGTAGGGAAATATTTCTCAAGAAAAGCTTTCATCATTGCATTCCAACTGTTGATGTGCTCACTAGGCAGTTCATAGAGCCAATCCTTCGCACGGTCAGCTAGCGAAAAGGGGAATGCCTTCAGCTTAAGAATGTCTTCATCAGCCCCTTGTGGTATCATGCTAGAGCATACGAACTGAAATTCCATGAGATGCTTGTTTGGATCCTCCATAGAGTGACCATGGAAGATAGGAATGCGATGCAACAGCCCAGACTTCAATTCAAAATCCGCTGTTTTCCCTTCGGCAGCGGTAGGGTATGTGATGCAAGTTGGAACACCTCCGGTCACAACAGAAGAAGAAAGCTCCCTAATGGATTGCGGTGGATTTATAAGAGCCATTGGTTGAGGTTGTGGTGGTGGAAAGATAAAATCAGTGTTAGAACACTCTGATTCCTCCTCTATGTCCAAGCCTTGATTCCTTTTTATCCTTTCAAGTCGATTCTTTATGCGTGAAAGAGGTGAGAGATCAGCTGGTGACTTGGACATTCATGGATTACTCCTGCAATGAAAAGAAAAAGAGACGTTAAAACTAAATAAACAAAGAAAAGAGAACAGAAATTAGAGCAAAAATGTGAAAAATAAGTGTTTTTTCAATCCCCGGCGACGCGGCGCCAAAAATTGATATGCTAAAAATAGCACACAACTTAACCCTGCAATAGATTGTCAAGATGTAGTATAGAGTAAGCAAGGATCGTTCATTGCCAGAGATTGAGGGTACACATGCAATTCACGTTGACAGAAGAAAGAGAAGAAGTAAAAGTAAAACAGATGACAAATAGGTGGGTTTTAAAGTTTATCAATGCAAAGGTAAAGAAAACAACGAATTTAAGTTGAGAAAACAGATGATAAAGATGTTAGGAACTCAGTAATCCACCACCAATTATGATCAAAACAAGTCATGTTACCTAAATCCAATTACTATGTCGTGAGAACGAAATCTGCCAAGAACAAATCATAACGCAATCAATGTCCTTATTTTACTTCCCAGAATTACTTAGTCTAGGTGAACGCACGCTAGCCAAGCCTATTGAACATGCAATCAAGGTATAGAACGCTATCCTATCAACAACAGATTCAAAGCATTAAGCATACATGGAAGTTTGACAGATTATAAGACCCACACTAGTATAGAACGCTATCTAGCATGCAAATCCCAATTGCTTGACTTAACTATTGTCCATAGTTGTTACTACTTATGAATTAAGATCACAAAACGATTAGGTGAGTTGTTATCTTAAATCTAGCTTCAGTTACATGCAACAGTTCCAAGTATGCATCCTTAAAACAATAACACATAACAGATATCTGTAATCCAAAGTCAAACAATCATTCTCACACAAGAAACATAGATGTCGAATTTAGATGAACATGCTTAAAGGTTTATCACATAATTGGGGCTTCAAACTTCGCCCCTAACAAAAGGTAACTAGCCAGACATGGTTTTGAAATCCATAATCAAGAGTATAATGGAATCAGGGTTACAAGGGAAAGAAGAACCAAGGAAGGTGATGAAGATGGTCAAAGAAGCCACTGATGCACGTCTTTGAGAGCTCCAAGAACGCAAGGCAGTGTCAAAAAGAAGGTAGCAGCAGCTGGGAACAGTGGATGAAACGGTTCTTCCTTCAGACGATGAGTAATCAAAAACCAATTAGGGCTAGAGAAAAAGAACGACTTTCTGAAGAGAATGGTGTGCGAGATGTCTCCAATTAGGTCTCCAAGGGCGTGCTTTTATAGGCAAAGGATCAGCAAAGAGTCCTACTTTTCGTGGGAAATATTAATGACCTCCTTTGACTGACTTTCCTATTTTGACTGGGACTTTCCCTTAATTTGGTCTTCTTTTCCTCAACTGATTAGGCCAATATTGTGCGAATCTTGAGCTCATTCAACCCTATATAAGTGCTGAATTCGTCTGAATTGCTCCCCAAGTCTTTTGATTTTGATCGGGCCGTGAAACGGGCTTGGTCAGTTTCCGGTCAGTTTTTCGGTCAAACCGTACACTGGTCAGTAAAACGCGCATAGAGCGGACACCAGGGCTCCGATTAACGAACCGTCAGTTTTAACTGCAATCTAACATCCTTGTGGTTGTCCTAACATGAAGAGTTCCATCTGGTTCTCAATATCGGTCAACGTTCTCCTCCGATTTCTTCGACAGTTTTACGAAAACTGACTTTTTGACTGACTTTTTGGTCAACGGCTTCTTTCACCTTCAAAATACAAAACAAACGTAAAACACACATAGAAATGAAGATTTAGCTGCTTAGCAGTAGGTAAATAACGCCAAAAACATGTATAAATAAGCACACATCATTTGTTTTAATTTTGTTTGTTTTTCAGAAGGAAGAGAACAGCGTTTTCGTGACCGTCTTTGCTCCGTTTTCAACAAAAAGTTACCAAGTTACTGTTCATGAGTAGCTTGAGGTCGTCACCAAAGTGGCAACTCGATTCGGAATATGGTGGTCCCTCAATTGGGCAGTCGTTCGGTTTTTAACAGAAGGAAGAGAACAGCGTTTTCGTGACCGTCTTTGCTCCGTTTTCAACAAAAAGTTACCAAGTTACTGTTCATGAGTAGCTTGAGGCCCTCACAAAAGGTAGCAACTCGATTCGGAATACGGTGGTCCCTCATGTGGGCACTAGTTCGGTTTTTAACAGAAGGAAGAGAACAGCGTTTTCGTGACCGTCTTTGCTCCGTTTTCAACAAAAAGTTACCAAGTTACTGTTCATGAGTAGCTTGAGGTCGTCACCAAAGTGGCAACTCGATTCGGAATATGGTGGTCCCTCAATTGGGCAGTCGTTCGGTTTTTAACAGAAGGAAGAGAACAGCGTTTTCGTGACCGTCTTTGCTCCGTTTTCAACAAAAAGTTACCAAGTTACTGTTCATGAGTAGCTTAAGGCCCTCACAAAAGGTAGCGACTTGATTCGGAATACGGTGGTCCCTCAATGTGGGCAGTAGTTCGGTTTTTAACAGAAGGAAGAGAACAGCGTTTTCGTGACCGTCTTTGCTCCGTTTTCAACAAAAAGTTACCAAGTTACTGTTCATGAGTAGCTTGAGGTCGTCACAAAAGTGGCAACTCGATTCGGAATATGGTGGTCCCTCAATTGGGCAGTCGTTCGGTTTTTAACAGAAGGAAGAGAACAGCGTTTTCGTGACCGTCTTTGCTCCGTTTTCAACAAAAAGTTACCAAGTTACTGTTCATGAGTAGCTTGAGGCGTCACAAAAGTAGCAACTCGATTCGGAATACGGTGGTCCCTCATGTGGGCACTAGTTCGGTTTTTAACAGAAGGAAGAGAACAGCGTTTTCGTGACCGTCTTTGCTCCGTTTTCAACAAAAAGTTACCAAGTTACTGTTCATGAGTAGCTTGAGGTCGTCACCAAAGTGGCAACTCGATTCGGAATACGGTGGTCCCTCAATTGGGCAGTCGTTCGGTTTTTAACAGAAGGAAGAGAACAGCGTTTTCGTGACCGTCTTTGCTCCGTTTTCAACAAAAAGTTACCAAGTTACTGTTCATGAGTAGCTTGAGGCCCTCACAAAAGGTAGCAACTCGATTCGGAATACGGTGGTCCCTCATGTGGGCACTAGTTCGGTTTTTAACAGAAGGAAGAGAACAGCGTTTTCGTGACCGTCTTTGCTCCGTTTTCAACAAAAAGTTACCAAGTTACTGTTCATGAGTAGCTTGAGGTCGTCACCAAAGTGGCAACTCGATTCGGAATATGGTGGTCCCTCAATTGGGCAGTCGTTCGGTTTTTAACAGAAGGAAGAGAACAGCGTTTTCGTGACCGTCTTTGCTCCGTTTTCAACAAAAAGTTACCAAGTTACTGTTCATGAGTAGCTTGAGGCCCTACGAAAGTAGGTGCGACTTGATTCGGAATACGGTGGTTCCTCATTTGGGCAGTCGTTCGGTTTTTAACAGAAGGAAGAGAACAGCGTTTTCGTGACCGTCTTTGCTCCGTTTTCAACAAAAAGTTACCAAGTTACTGTTCATGAGTAGCTTGAGGTCGTCACCAAAGTGGCAACTCGATTCGGAATATGGTGGTCCCTCAATTGGGCAGTCGTTCGGTTTTTAACAGAAGGAAGAGAACGGCGTTTTCGTGACCGTCTTTGCTCCGTTTTCAACAAAAAGTTACCAAGTTACTGTTCATGAGTAGCTTGAGGCCCTCACGAAAGGTAGCGACTTGATTCGGAATACGGTGGTTGCTCATGTGGGCACTAGTTCGGTTTTTAACAGAAGGAAGAGAACAGCGTTTTCGTGACCGTCTTTGCTCCGTTTTCAACAAAAAGTTACCAAGTTACTGTTCATGAGTAGCTTGAGGTCGTCACCAAAGTGGCAACTCGATTCGGAATATGGTGGTCCCTCAATTGGGCAGTCGTTCGGTTTTTAACAGAAGGAAGAGAACAGCGTTTTCGTGACCGTCTTTGCTCCGTTTTCAACAAAAAGTTACCAAGTTACTGTTCATGAGTAGCTTAATGCCCTACAAAAGGTAGCGACTCCATTTGGAATACGGTGGTTGCTCAAGTGGGCACTTGGTCGGTTTTTAACAGAAGGAAGAGAACAGCGTTTTCGTGACCGTCTTTGCTCCGTTTTCAACAAAAAGTTACCAAGTTACTGTTCATGAGTAGCTTGAGGTCGTCACCAAAGTGGCAACTCGATTCGGAATATGGTGGTCCCTCAATTGGGCAGTCGTTCGGTTTTTAACAGAAGGAAGAGAACGGCGTTTTCGTGACCGTCTTTGCTCCGTTTTCAACAAAAAGTTACCAAGTTACTGTTCATGAGTAGCTTGAGGCCCTACGGAAGGTAGCGACTTGATTCGGAATACGGTGGTCCCTCATGTGGGCACTAGTTCGGTTTTTAACAGAAGGAAGAGAACAGCGTTTTCGTGACCGTCTTTGCTCCGTTTTCAACAAAAAGTTACCAAGTTACTGTTCATGAGTAGCTTGAGGTCGTCACCAAAGTGGCAACTCGATTCGGAATACGGTGGTCCCTCAATTGGGCAGTCGTTCGGTTTTTAACAGAAGGAAGAGAACGGCGTTTTCGTGACCGTCTTTGCTCCGTTTGCAATAAAAAGTTACCAAGTTACTGTTCATGAGTAGCTTGAGGCCCTCACCAAAGTAGCAACTCGATTCGGAATACGGTGGTCCCTCAATTGGGCAGTCGTTCGGTTTTTAACAGAAGGAAGAGAACAGCGTTTTCGTGACCGTCTTTGCTCCGTTTTCAACAAAAAGTTACCAAGTTACTGTTCATGAGTAGCTTGAGGTCGTCACCAAAAGTGGCAACTCGATTCGGAATACGGTGGTCCCTCAATGGGCAGTCGTTCGGTTTTTAACAGAAGGAAGAGAACAGCGTTTTCGTGACCGTCTTTGCTCCGTTTTCAACAAAAAGTTACCAAGTTACTGTTCATGAGTAGCTTGAGGTCGTCACCAAAGTAGCAACTCGATTCGGAATATGGTGGTCCCTCAATTGGGCAGTCGTTCGGTTTTTAACAGAAGGAAGAGAACAGCGTTTTCGTGACCGTCTTTGCTCCGTTTTCAACAAAAAGTTACCAAGTTACTGTTCATGAGTAGCTTGAGGTCGTCACCAAAGTGGCAACTCGATTCGGAATACGGTGGTCCCTCAATTGGGCAGTCGTTCGGTTTTTAACAGAAGGAAGAGAACAGCGTTTTCGTGACCGTCTTCCCTCCGTTTTCAACAAAAAGTTACCAAGTTACTGTTCATGAGTAGCTTAAGGCCCTCACAAAAGGTAGCAACTTGATTCGGAATACGGTGGTCCCTCATGTGGGCACTAGTTCGGTTTTTAACACGAAGGAAGAGAACAGCGTTTTCGTGACCGTCTTTGCTCCGTTTTCAACAAAAAGTTACCAAGTTACTGTTCATGAGTAGCTTGAGGTCGTCACCAAAGTGGCAACTCGATTCGGAATACGGTGGTCCCTCAATTGGGCAGTCGTTCGGTTTTTAACAGAAGGAAGAGAACAGCGTTTTCGTGACCGTCTTTGCTCCGTTTTCAACAAAAAGTTCACTAAGTTACTGTTCATGAGTAGTTTAAGGCCCTCACCAAAGGTAGCGACTCGATTCGGAATACGGTGGTCCCTCATGTGGGCACTCGTTCGGTTTTTAACAGAAGGAAGAGAACAGCGTTTTCGTGACCGTCTTTGCTCCGTTTTCAACAAAAAGTTACCAAGTTACTGTTCATGAGTAGCTTGAGGTCGTCACCAAAGTAGCAACTCGATTCGGAATATGGTGGTCCCTCAATTGGGCAGTCGTTCGGTTTTTAACAGAAGGAAGAGAACAGCGTTTTCGTGACCGTCTTTGCTCCGTTTTCAACAAAAAGTTACCAAGTTACTGTTCATGAGTAGCTTGAGGTCGTCACAAAAGTGGCAACTCGATTCGGAATATGGTGGTCCCTCAATTGGGCAGTCGTTCGGTTTTTAACAGAAGGAAGAGAACGGCGTTTTCGTGACCGTCTTCGCTCCGTTTTCAACAAAAATTTACTAAGTTACTGTTCATGAGTAGTTTAAGGCCCTACGGAAGGTAGCGACTTGATTTGGAATACGGTGGTTGCTCATGTGGGCACTAGTTCGGTTTTTAACCGAAGGAAGAGAACAGCGTTTTCGTGACCGTCTTTGCTCCGTTTTCAACAAAAAGTTACCAAGTTACTGTTCATGAGTAGCTTGAGGTCGTCACCAAAGTGGCAACTCGATTCGGAATACGGTGGTCCCTCAATTGGGCAGTCGTTCGGTTTTTAACAGAAGGAAGAGAACGGCGTTTTCGTGACCGTCTTTGCTCCGTTTTCAACAAAAAGTTCACCAAGTTACTGTTCATGAGTAGCTTAAGGCCCTCACGGAAGGTAGCGACTCGATTCGGAATACGGTGGTTCCTCATGTGGGCACTAGTTCGGTTTTTAACAGAAGGAAGAGAACAGCGTTTTCGTGACCGTCTTTGCTCCGTTTTCAACAAAAAGTTACCAAGTTACTGTTCATGAGTAGCTTGAGGTCGTCACCAAAGTGGCAACTCGATTCGGAATATGGTGGTCCCTCAATTGGGCAGTCGTTCGGTTTTTAACAGAAGGAAGAGAACAGCGTTTTCGTGACCGTCTTTGCTCCGTTTTCAACAAAAAGTTACCAAGTTACTGTTCATGAGTAGCTTGAGGTCGTCACAAAAGTGGCAACTCGATTCGGAATACGGTGGTCCCTCAATTGGGCAGTCGTTCGGTTTTTAACAGAAGGAAGAGAACAGCGTTTTCGTGACCGTCTTTGCTCCGTTTTCAACAAAAAGTTACCAAGTTACTGTTCATGAGTAGCTTGAGGTCGTCACCAAAGCGGCAACTCGATTCGGAATACGGTGGTCCCTCAATTGGGCAGTCGTTCGGTTTTTAACAGAAGGAAGAGAACGGCGTTTTCGTGACCGTGTTCTCTCCGTTTTCAACAAGAATTCACTAAGTTACTGTTCATGAGTAGTTTAAGGCCCTACGGAAGGTAGCGACTTGATTCGGAATACGGTGGTTGCTCATGTGGGCACTAGTTCGGTTTTTAACACGAGGAAGAGAACAGCGTTTTCGTGACCGTCTTTGCTCCGTTTTCAACAAAAAGTTACCAAGTTACTGTTCATGAGTAGCTTGAGGTCGTCACAAAAGCCACAACTCGATTCGGAATAGGGTGGTCCCTCAATTGGGCAGTCGTTCGGTTTTTAGCAGAAGGAAGAGAACAGCGTTTTCGTGACCGTCTTTGCTCCGTTTTCAACGAAAAGTTACCAAGTCACTGTTCATGAGCATCTTGAGGTCGTCACAAAAGTGGCAACTTGATTCGGAATACGGTGGTCCCTCAATTGGGCAGTCGTTCCGTTTTTAACAAAGGAAGAGAACGGCGTTTTCGTGACCGTGTTCGCTCCGTTTTCAACAAGAATTCACTAAGTTACTGTTCATGAGTAGTTTAAGGCCCTACGGAAGGTAGCGACTTGATTCGGAATACGGTGGTTGCTCATGCGGGCACTAGTTCGGTTTTTAACACGAGGAAGAGAACAGCGTTTTCTTGACCGTCTTTGCTCCGTTTTCAACGAAAAGTTACCAAGTTACTGTTCATGAGTAGCTTGAGGTCGTCACCAAAGTGGCCACTCGATTCGGAATACGGTGGTCCCTCGATTGGGCAGTCGTTCGGTTTTTAACAGAAGGAAGAGAACGGCGTTTTCGTGACCGTGTTCGCTCCGTTTTCAACAAGAATTCACTAAGTTACTGTTCATGAGTAGTTTAAGGCCCTACGGAAGGTAGCGACTTGATTCGGAATACGGTGGTTGCTCATGTGGGCACTAGTTCGGTTTTTAACAGAAGGAAGAGAACAGCGTTTTCTTGACCGTCTTTGCTCCGTTTTCAACGAAAAGTTACCAAGTCACTGTTCATGAGTATCTTGAGGTCGTCACCAAAGTGGCAACTCGATTCGGAATACGGTGGTCCCTCAATTGGGCAGTCGTTCGGTTTTTAACAGAAGGAAGAGAACAGCGTTTTCGTGACCGTCTTTGCTCCGTTTTCAACAAAAAGTTACCAAGTTACTGTTCATGAGTAGCTTGAGGCCCTACAAAAGGTGGCGACTCGATTCGGAATAGGGTGGTCCCTCATGTGGGCACTAGTTCGGTTTTTAACAGAAGGAAGAGAACAGCGTTTTCGTGACCGTCTTTGCTCCGTTTTCAACAAAAAGTTACCAAGTTACTGTTCATGAGTAGCTTGAGGTCGGCACAAAAGTGGCAACTCGATTCGGAATAGGGTGGTCCCTCAATTGGGCAGTCGTTCGGTTTTTAACAGAAGGAAGAGAACAGCGTTTTCGTGACCGTGTTTTCTCCGTTTTCAACAAAAATTCACTAAGTTACTGTTCATGAGTAGTTGAAGGCCCGAGAAGGTAGCGACTTGATTCGGAATACGGTGGTTGCTCATGTGGGCACTAGTTCGGTTTTTAACACGAGGAAGAGAACAGCGTTTTCGTGACCGTCTTTGCTCCGTTTTCAACAAGAAGTTACCAAGTTACTGTTCATAAGTAGCTTGAGGTCGTCACAAAAGCCGCAACTTGATTCGGAATACGGTGGTCCCTCAATTGGGCAGTTGTTCGGTTTTTAACAGAAGGAAGAGAACAGCGTTTTCGTGACCGTCTTTGCTCCGTTTTCAACAAAAAGTTACCAAGTTACTGTTCATAAGTAGCTTGAGGTCGTCACAAAAGTGGCAACTTGATTCGGAATACGGTGGTCCCTCAATTGGGCAGTCGTTCGGTTTTTAACAGAAGGAAGAGAACGGCGTTTTCGTGACCGTGTTCGCTCCCTTTTCAACAAGAATTCACTAAGTTACTGTTCATGAGTAGCTTAAGGCCCTACGGAAGGTAGCGACTTGATTCGGAATACGGTGGTTGCTCATGTGGGCACTAGTTCGGTTTTTAACACGAGGAAGAGAACAGCGTTTTCTTGACCGTCTTTGCTCCGTTTTCAACAAAAAGTTACCAAGTTACTGTTCATAAGTAGCTTGAGGTCGTCACAAAAGTGGCAACTTGATTCGGAATACTGTGGTTGCTCATGTGGGCACTAGTTCGGTTTTTAACACGAGGAAGAGAACAGAGTTTTCTTGACCGTCTTTGCTCCGTTTTCAACGAAAAGTTACCAAGTCACTGTTCATGAGTATCTTGAGGTCGTCACCAAAGTGGCAACTCGATTCGGAATACGGTGGTCCCTCAATTGGGCAGTCGTTCGGTTTTTAACAGAAGGAAGAGAACAGCGTTTTCGTGACCGTCTTCGCTCCGTTTTCAACAAAAATTCACTAAGTTACTGTTCATGAGTAGTTTAAGGCCCTACGGAAGGTAGCGACTTGATTCGGAATACGGTGGTTGCTCATGTGGGCACTAGTTCGGTTTTTAACACGAAGGAAGAGAACAGCGTTTTCTTGACCGTCTTTGCTCCGTTTTCAACAAAAAGTTACCAAGTTACTGTTCATGAGTAGCTTGAGGTCGTCACAAAAGTGGCAACTCGATTCGGAATACGGTGGTTCCTCAAGTGGGCAGTCGTTCGGTTTTTAACAGAAGGAAGAGAACAGCGTTTTCGTGACCGTCTTTGCTCCGTTTTCAACAAAAAGTTACCAAGTTACTGTTCATGAGTAGTTTAAGGCCCCTACGAAAGGTAGCGACTTGATTCGGAATACGGTGGTTGCTCATGTGGGCACTAGTTCGGTTTTTAACACGAGGAAGAGAACAGCGTTTTCGTGACCGTCTTTGCTCCGTTTTCAACAAAAAGTTACCAAGTTACTGTTCATGAGTAGCTTGAGGTCGTCACAAAAGTGGCAACTCGATTCGGAATAGGGTGGTCCCTCAATTGGGCAGTCGTTCTGTTTTTAACAGAAGGAAGAGAACAGCGTTTTCGTGACCGTCTTTGCTCCGTTTTCAACAAAAAGTTACCAAGTTACTGTTCATGAGTAGCTTGAGGCCCTCACGAAAGGTAGCGACTTGATTCGGAATACGGTGGTTGCTCATGTGGGCACTAGTTCGGTTTTTAACACGAGGAAGAGAACAGCGTTTTCGTGACCGTCTTTGCTCCGTTTTCAACAAAAAGTTACCAAGTTACTGTTCATGAGTAGCTTGAGGTCGTCACAAAAGTGGCAACTCGATTCGGAATAGGGTGGTCCCTCAATTGGGCAGTCGTTCGGTTTTTAACAGAAGGAAGAGAACAGCGTTTTCGTGACCGTCTTTGCTCCGTTTTCAACAAAAAGTTACCAAGTTACTGTTCATGAGTAGCTTGAGGTCGTCACAAAAGTGGCAACTCGATTCGGAATAGGGTGGTCCCTCAATTGGGCAGTCGTTCGGTTTTTAACAGAAGGAAGAGAACAGCGTTTTCGTGACCGTCTTTGCTCCGTTTTCAACAAAAAGTTACCAAGTTACTGTTCATGAGTAGCTTAAGGCGTACGAAAGATAGCGACTCGATTCGGAATACGGTGGTCCCTCATTGGGCACTCGTTCGGTTTTTAACAGAAGGAAGAGAACGGCGTTTTCGTGACCGTCTTTGCTCCGTTTTCAACAAGAAGTTACTAAGTTACTGTTCATGAGTAGTTTAAGGCCCTACGAAAGGTAGCGACTTGATTCGGAATACGGTGGTTGCTCATGTGGGCACTAGTTCGGTTTTTAACACGAGGAAGAGAACAGCGTTTTCGTGACCGTCTTTGCTCCGTTTTCAACAAAAAGTTACCAAGTTACTGTTCATGAGTAGCTTGAGGTCGTCACAAAAGTGGCAACTCGATTCGGAATACGGTGGTCCCTCAATTGGGCAGTCGTTCGGTTTTTAACAGAAGGAAGAGAACAGCGTTTTCGTGACCGTCTTTGCTCCGTTTTCAACAAAAAGTTACCAAGTTACTGTTCATGAGTAGCTTGAGGTCGTCACAAAAGTGGCAACTCGATTCGGAATAGGGTGGTCCCTCAATTGGGCAGTCGTTCGGTTTTTAACAGAAGGAAGAGAACGGCGTTTTCGTGACCGTGTTCGCTCCGTTTTCAACAAGAATTCACTAAGTTACTGTTCATGAGTAGTTTAAGGCCCTACGGAAGGTAGCGACTTGATTCGGAATACGGTGGTTGCTCATGTGGGCACTAGTTCGGTTTTTAACACGAGGAAGAGAACAGCGTTTTCTTGACCGTCTTTGCTCCGTTTTCAACAAAAAGTTACCAAGTTACTGTTCATGAGTAGCTTGAGGTCGTCACCAAAGTGGCAACTCGATTCGGAATACGGTGGTCCCTCAATTGGGCAGTCGTTCGGTTTTTAACAGAAGGAAGAGAACGGCGTTTTCGTGACCGTCTTCGCTCCGTTTTCAACAAGAATTCACTAAGTTACTGTTCATGAGTAGTTTAAGGCCCTACGGAAGGTAGCGACTTGATTCGGAATACGGTGGTTGCTCATGTGGGCACTAGTTCGGTTTTTAACACGAGGAAGAGAACAGCGTTTTCTTGACCGTCTTTGCTCCGTTTTCAACAAAAAGTTACCAAGTTACTGTTCATGAGTAGCTTGAGGCCGTCACCAAAGTGGCAACTCGATTCGGAATACGGTGGTCCCTCAATTGGGCAGTCGTTCGGTTTTTAACAGAAGGAAGAGAACGGCGTTTTCGTGACCGTGTTCTCTCCGTTTTCAACAAGAATTCACTAAGTTACTGTTCATGAGTAGTTTAAGGTCCTACAGAAGGTAGCGACTCGATTCGGAATACGGTGGTTGCTCATTTGGGCACTAGTTCGGTTTTTAACACGAAGGAAGAGAACAGCGTTTTCTTGACCGTCTTTGCTCCGTTTTCAACAAAAAGTTACCAAGTTACTGTTCATGAGTAGCTTGAGGTCGTCACCAAAGTGGCAACTCGATTCGGAATACGGCGGTCCCTCAATTGGGCAGTCGTTCGGTTTTTAACAGAAGGAAGAGAACGGCGTTTTCGTGACCGTCTTTGCTCCGTTTTCAACAAAAAGTTACCAAGTTACTGTTCATGAGTAGCTTAAGGCCCTCACAAAAGTAGCGACTTGATTCGGAATACGGTGGTTGCTCATGTGGGCACTAGTTCGGTTTTTAACACGAGGAAGAGAACAGCGTTTTCTTGACCGTCTTTGCTCCGTTTTCAACAAAAAGTTACCAAGTTACTGTTCATGAGTAGCTTGAGGTCGTCACAAAAGTGGCAACTCGATTCGGAATACGGTGGTCCCTCAATTGGGCAGTCGTTCGGTTTTTAACAGAAGGAAGAGAACGGCGTTTTCGTGACCGTGTTCTCTCCGTTTTCAACAAGAATTCACTAAGTTACTGTTCATGAGTAGTTTAAGGCCCTACGGAAGGTAGCGACTTGATTCGGAATACGGTGGTTGCTCATGTGGGCACTAGTTCGGTTTTTAACACGAGGAAGAGAACAGCGTTTTCTTGACCGTCTTTGCTCCGTTTTCAACAAAAAGTTACCAAGTTACTGTTCATGAGTAGCTTAAGGTCGTCACCAAAGTGGCAACTCGATTCGGAATACGGTGGTCCCTCAATTGGGCAGTCGTTCGGTTTTTAACAGAAGGAAGAGAACAGCGTTTTCGTGACCGTCTTCGCTCCGTTTTCAACAAAAAGTTACCAAGTTACTGTTCATGAGTAGTTTAAGGCCCTACGGAAGGTAGCGACTTGATTCGGAATACGGTGGTTGCTCATGTGGGCACTAGTTCGGTTTTTAACACGAGGAAGAGAACAGAGTTTTCTTGACCGTCTTTGCTCCGTTTTCAACAAAAAGTTACCAAGTTACTGTTCATGAGTAGCTTGAGGTCGTCACCAAAGCGGCAACTCGATTCGGAATACGGCGGTCCCTCAATTGGGCAGTCGTTCGGTTTTTAACAGAAGGAAGAGAACGGCGTTTTCGTGACCGTGTTCTCTCCGTTTTCAACAAAAATTCACTAAGTTACTGTTCATGAGTAGTTTAAGGCCCTACGGAAGGTAGCGACTTGATTCGGAATACGGTGGTTGCTCATTTGGGCACTAGTTCGGTTTTTAACACGAGGAAGAGAACAGCGTTTTCGTGACCGTCTTTGCTCCGTTTTCAACAAAAAGTTACCAAGTTACTGTTCATGAGTAGCTTGAGGTCGTCACCAAAGTGGCAACTCGATTCGGAATACGGTGGTCCCTCAATTGGGCAGTCGTTCGGTTTTTAACAGAAGGAAGAGAACAGCGTTTTCGTGACCGTCTTTGCTCCGTTTTCAACAAAAAGTTACCAAGTTACTGTTCATGAGTAGTTTAAGGCCCTACGAAAGGTAGCGACTTGATTCGGAATACGGTGGTTGCTCATGTGGGCACTAGTTCGGTTTTTAACACGAGGAAGAGAACAGCGTTTTCGTGACCGTCTTTGCTCCGTTTTCAACAAAAAGTTACCAAGTTACTGTTCATGAGTAGCTTGAGGTCGTCACAAAAGTGGCAACTCGATTCGGAATAGGGTGGTCCCTCAATTGGGCAGTCGTTCGGTTTTTAACAGAAGGAAGAGAACAGCGTTTTCGTGACCGTCTTTGCTCCGTTTTCAACAAAAGTTACCAAGTTACTGTTCATGAGTACTTTAAGGCCCTACGAAAGGTAGCGACTTGATCCGGAATACGGTGGTTGCTCATGTGGGCACTAGTTCGGTTTTTAACACGAGGAAGAGAACAGCGTTTTCGTGACCGTCTTTGCACCGTTTTCAACAAAAAGTTACCAAGTTACTGTTCATGAGTAGCTTGAGGTCGTCACAAAAGTGGCAACTCGATTCGGAATAGGGTGGTCCCTCAATTGGGCAGTCGTTCGGTTTTTAACAGAAGGAAGAGAACAGCGTTTTCGTGACCGTCTTTGCTCCGTTTTCAACAAAAAGTTACCAAGTTACTGTTCATGAGTAGCTTGAGGTCGTCACAAAAGTGGCAACTCGATTCGGAATAGGGTGGTCCCTCAATTGGGCAGTCGTTCGGTTTTTAACAGAAGGAAGAGAACAGCGTTTTCGTGACCGTCTTCGCTCCGTTTTCAACAAAAAGTTACCAAGTTACTGTTCATGAGTAGCTTGAGGTCGTCACCAAAGTAGCAACTTGATTCGGAATACGGTGGTCCCTCAATTGGGCAGTAGTTCGGTTTTTAACAGAAGGAAGAGAACGGCGTTTTCGTGACCGTCTTCGCTCCGTTTTCAACAAGAAGTTACTAAGTTACTGTTCATGAGTAGCTTAAGGCCCTCACAAAAGGTAGCGACTTGATTCGGAATACGGTGGTTGCTCATGTGGGCACTAGTTCGGTTTTTAACAGAAGGAAGAGAACAGCGTTTTCGTGACCGTCTTTGCTCCGTTTTCAACAAAAAGTTACCAAGTTACTGTTCATGAGTAGCTTGAGGTCGTCACCAAAGTGGCAACTCGATTCGGAATAGGGTGGTCCCTCAATTGGGCAGTCGTTCGGTTTTTAACAGAAGGAAGAGAACGGCGTTTTCGTGACCGTGTTCGCTCCGTTTTCAACAAGAATTCACTAAGTTACTGTTCATGAGTAGTTTAAGGCCCTACGGAAGGTAGCGACTTGATTCGGAATACGGTGGTTGCTCATGTGGGCACTAGTTCGGTTTTTAACACGAGGAAGAGAACAGCGTTTTCTTGACCGTCTTTGCTCCGTTTTCAACAAAAAGTTACCAAGTTACTGTTCATGAGTAGCTTGAGGTCGTCACCAAAGTGGCAACTCGATTCGGAATACGGTGGTCCCTCAATTGGGCAGTCGTTCGGTTTTTAACAGAAGGAAGAGAACGGCGTTTTCGTGACCGTCTTCGCTCCGTTTTCAACAAGAATTCACTAAGTTACTGTTCATGAGTAGTTTAAGGCCCTACGGAAGGTAGCGACTTGATTCGGAATACGGTGGTTGCTCATGTGGGCACTAGTTCGGTTTTTAACAGAAGGAAGAGAACAGCGTTTTCTTGACCGTCTTTGCTCCGTTTTCAACAAAAAGTTACCAAGTTACTGTTCATGAGTAGCTTGAGGTCGTCACCAAAGTGGCAACTCGATTCGGAATACGGTGGTCCCTCAATTGGGCAGTCGTTCGGTTTTTAACAGAAGGAAGAGAACGGCGTTTTCGTGACCGTGTTCCCCTTTCAACAAGAATTCACTAAGTTACTGTTCATGAGTAGTTTAAGGCCCTACGGAAGGTAGCGACTTGATTCGGAATACGGTGGTTGCTCATGTGGGCACTAGTTCGGTTTTTAACACGAGGAAGAGAACAGCGTTTTCTTGACCGTCTTTGCTCCGTTTTCAACAAAAAGTTACCAAGTTACTGTTCATGAGTAGCTTGAGGCCGTCACCAAAGTGGCAACTCGATTCGGAATACGGTGGTCCCTCAATTGGGCAGTCGTTCGGTTTTTAACAGAAGGAAGAGAACGGCGTTTTCGTGACCGTGTTCCCCTTTTCAACAAGAATTCACTAAGTTACTGTTCATGAGTAGTTTAAGGCCCTACGGAAGGTAGCGACTTGATTCGGAATACGGTGGTTGCTCATGTGGGCACTAGTTCGGTTTTTAACACGAGGAAGAGAACAGCGTTTTCTTGACCGTCTTTGCTCCGTTTTCAACAAAAAGTTACCAAGTTACTGTTCATGAGTAGCTTGAGGTCGTCACCAAAGTGGCAACTCGATTCGGAATACGGTGGTCCCTCAATTGGGCAGTCGTTCGGTTTTTAACAGAAGGAAGAGAACGGCGTTTTCGTGACCGTGTTCTCTCCGTTTTCAACAAGAATTCACTAAGTTACTGTTCATGAGTAGTTTAAGGCCCTACGGAAGGTAGCGACTTGATTCGGAATACGGTGGTTGCTCATGTGGGCACTAGTTCGGTTTTTAACACGAGGAAGAGAACAGCGTTTTCTTGACCGTCTTTGCTCCGTTTTCAACAAAAAGTTACCAAGTTACTGTTCATGAGTAGCTTGAGGTCGTCACAAAAGCGGCAACTCGATTCGGAATAGGGTGGTTCCTCAATTGGGCAGTCGTTCGGTTTTTAACAGAAGGAAGAGAACAGCGTTTTCGTGACCGTCTTTGCTCCGTTTTCAACAAAAAGTTACCAAGTTACTGTTCATGAGTAGCTTAAGGCCCTACGAAAGGTAGCGACTTGATTCGGAATACGGTGGTTGCTCATGTGGGCACTAGTTCGGTTTTTAACACGAGGAAGAGAACAGCGTTTTCGTGACCGTCTTTGCTCCGTTTTCAACAAAAAGTTACCAAGTTACTGTTCATGAGTAGCTTGAGGTCGTCACAAAAGTGGCAACTCGATTCGGAATAGGGTGGTCCCTCAATTGGGCAGTCGTTCGGTTTTTAACAGAAGGAAGAGAACAGCGTTTTCGTGACCGTCTTTGCTCCGTTTTCAACAAAAAGTTACCAAGTTACTGTTCATGAGTAGTTTAAGGCCCTACGAAAGGTAGCGACTTGATTCGGAATACGGTGGTTGCTCATGTGGGCACTAGTTCGGTTTTTAACACGAGGAAGAGAACAGCGTTTTCGTGACCGTCTTTGCTCCGTTTTCAACAAAAAGTTACCAAGTTACTGTTCATGAGTAGCTTGAGGTCGTCACAAAAGTGGCAACTCGATTCGGAATAGGGTGGTCCCTCAATTGGGCAGTCGTTCGGTTTTTAACAGAAGGAAGAGAACAGCGTTTTCGTGACCGTCTTTGCTCCGTTTTCAACAAAAAGTTACCAAGTTACTGTTCATGAGTAGCTTGAGGTCGTCACCAAAGTGGCAACTCGATTCGGAATACGGTGGTCCCTCAATTGGGCAGTCGTTCGGTTTTTAACAGAAGGAAGAGAACGGCGTTTTCGTGACCGTGTTCTGCTCCGTTTTCAACAAGAATTCACTAAGTTACTGTTCATGAGTAGTTTAAGGCCCTACGGAAGGTAGCGACTTGATTCGGAATACGGTGGTTGCTCATGTGGGCACTAGTTCGGTTTTTAACACGAGGAAGAGAACAGCGTTTTCTTGACCGTCTTTGCTCCGTTTTCAACAAAAAGTTACCAAGTTACTGTTCATGAGTAGCTTGAGGTCGTCACCAAAGTGGCAACTCGATTCGGAATACGGTGGTCCCTCAATTGGGCAGTCGTTCGGTTTTTAACAGAAGGAAGAGAACGGCGTTTTCGTGACCGTTGTTTTTTTCAACAAGAATTCACTAAGTTACTGTTCATGAGTAGTTTAAGGCCCTACGGAAGGTAGCGACTTGATTCGGAATACGGTGGTTGCTCATGTGGGCACTAGTTCGGTTTTTAACACGAGGAAGAGAACAGCGTTTTCTTGACCGTCTTTGCTCCGTTTTCAACAAAAAGTTACCAAGTTACTGTTCATGAGTAGCTTGAGGTCGTCACCAAAGTGGCAACTCGATTCGGAATACGGTGGTCCCTCAATTGGGCAGTCGTTCGGTTTTTAACAGAAGGAAGAGAACGGCGTTTTCGTGACCGTGTTCTCTCCGTTTTCAACAAGAATTCACTAAGTTACTGTTCATGAGTAGTTTAAGGCCCTACGGAAGGTAGCGACTTGATTCGGAATACGGTGGTTGCTCATGTGGGCACTAGTTCGGTTTTTAACACGAGGAAGAGAACAGCGTTTTCGTGACCGTCTTTGCTCCGTTTTCAACAAAAAGTTACCAAGTTACTGTTCATGAGTAGCTTGAGGTCGTCACCAAAGTGGCAACTCGATTCGGAATACGGTGGTCCCTCAATTGGGCAGTCGTTCGGTTTTTAACAGAAGGAAGAGAACAGCGTTTTCGTGACCGTCTTCGCTCCGTTTTCAACAAGAATTCACTAAGTTCCTGTTCATGAGTAGTTTAAGGCCCTCCGGAAGGTAGCGACTTGATTCGGAATACGGTGGTTGCTCATGTGGGCACTAGTTCGGTTTTTAACACGAGGAAGAGAACAGCGTTTTCTTGACCGTCTTTGCTCCGTTTTCAACAAAAAGTTACCAAGTTACTGTTCATGAGTAGCTTGAGGTCGTCACAAAAGTGGCAACTCGATTCGGAATACGGTGGTTGCTCATTGGGCAGTAGTTCGGTTTTTAACAGAAGGAAGAGAACAGCGTTTTCGTGACCGTCTTTGCTCCGTTTTCAACAAAAAGTTACCAAGTTACTGTTCATGAGTAGTTTAAGGCCCTACGAAAGGTAGCGACTTGATTCGGAATACGGTGGTTGCTCATGTGGGCACTAGTTCGGTTTTTAACACGAGGAAGAGAACAGCGTTTTCGTGACCGTCTTTGCTCCGTTTTCAACAAAAAGTTACCAAGTTACTGTTCATGAGTAGCTTGAGGTCGTCACAAAAGTGGCAACTCGATTCGGAATAGGGTGGTCCCTCAATTGGGCAGTCGTTCGGTTTTTAACAGAAGGAAGAGAACAGCGTTTTCGTGACCGTCTTTGCTCCGTTTTCAACAAAAAGTTACCAAGTTACTGTTCATGAGTAGTTTAAGGCCCTACGAAAGGTAGCGACTTGATTCGGAATACGGTGGTTGCTCATGTGGGCACTAGTTCGGTTTTTAACACGAGGAAGAGAACAGCGTTTTCGTGACCGTCTTTGCTCCGTTTTCAACAAAAAGTTACCAAGTTACTGTTCATGAGTAGCTTGAGGTCGTCACAAAAGTGGCAACTCGATTCGGAATAGGGTGGTCCCTCAATTGGGCAGTCGTTCGGTTTTTAACAGAAGGAAGAGAACAGCGTTTTCGTGACCGTCTTTGCTCCGTTTTCAACAAAAAGTTACCAAGTTACTGTTCATGAGTAGCTTGAGGTCGTCACAAAAGTGGCAACTCGATTCGGAATAGGGTGGTCCCTCAATTGGGCAGTCGTTCGGTTTTTAACAGAAGGAAGAGAACAGCGTTTTCGTGGCCGTGTTTGCTCCGTTTTCAACAAGAATTCACTAAGTTACTGTTCATGAGTAGTTTAAGGCCCTACGAAAGGTAGCGACTTGATTCGGAATACGGTGGTTGCTCATGTGGGCACTAGTTCGGTTTTTAACACGAGGAAGAGAACAGCGTTTTCGTGACCGTCTTTGCTCCGTTTTCAACAAAAAGTTACCAAGTTACTGTTCATGAGTAGTTTAAGGCCCTACGAAAGGTAGCGACTTGGTTCGGAATACGGTGGTTGCTCATGTGGGCACTAGTTCGGTTTTTAACACGAGGAAGAGAACGGCGTTTCCGTGACCGTGTTCGCTCCGTTTTCAACTAGAATTCACTAATTTACTATTTATGAGTAGCTTGAGGTCATCACAAAAGTGGCAAGTCGATTCGGATTATGGTGGTCCCTCAAGTGGGCAGTCGTTCGGTTTTTAACAGTAGGAAGAGAACAGCGTTTTCGTGACCGTCTTTGCTCCGTTTTCAAGAAAAAATTACAAAGTTACTGTTCATGAGTGGATTGAGGTAGTCTCAAAAGTGGCAATTCGATTCGGAATAGGGTGGTCTCTCAATTGGGCAGTCGTTCGGTTTTTAGCAGAAGGAAGAGAACGGCGTTTTCGTGACCGTGTTCGTTCCATTTTCAACTAGAATTCACTAAGTTACTGTTCATGAGTAGTTTAAGGCCCTACGGAAGGTACCGACTTGATTCGGAATACGGTGGTTGCTCATGTGGGCACTAGTTCGGTTTTTAACACGAGGAAGAGAACAGCGTTTTCTTGACCGTCTTTGCTCCGTTTTCAACAAAAAGTTACCAAGTTACTGTTCATTAGTAGCTTGAGGTCGTCACCAAAGGGGCAACTCGATTCGGAATACGGTGGTCCCTCAATTGGGCAGTCGTTCGGTTTTTAACAGAAGGAAGAGAACGGCGGTTTCGTGACCGTCTTCGCTCCGTTTTCTACAAGAATTCACTGAGTTACTGTTCATGAGTAGTTTAAGGCCCTACGGAAGGTAGCGACTTGATTCGTAATACGGTGGTTGCTCATGTGGGCACTAGTTCGGTTTTTAACACGAGGAAGAGAACAGCGCTTTCTTGACCGTCTTTGCTCCGTTTTCAACAAAAAGTTACCAAGTTACTGTTCATGAGTAGCTTGAGGCCGTCACCAAAGTGGCAACTCGATTCGGAATACGGTGGTCCCTCAATTGGGCAGTCGTTCGGTTTTTGACAGAAGGAAGAGAACGGCGTTTTCGTGACCGTGTTCAACAAGAATTCAGTAAGTTACTGTTCATGAGTAGTTTAATGCCCTACGGAAGGTAGCGACTTGATTCGGAATACGGTGGTTGCTCATGTGGGCACTAGTTCGGTTTTTAACACGAGGAAGAGAACAGCGTTTTCTTGACCGTCTTTGCTCCGTTTTCGACAAAAAGTTACCAAGTTACTGTTCATGAGTAGCTTGAGGTCGTCACCAAAGTGGCAACTCGATTCGGAATACGGTGGTCCCTCAATTGGGCAGTCGTTCGGTTTTTAACAGAAGGAAGAGAACGGCGTTTTCGTGACCGTGTTCTCTCCGTTTTCAACAAGAATTCACTAAGTTACTGTTCATGAGTAGTTTAAGGCCCTACGGAAGGTAGCGACTTGATTCGGAATACGGTGGTTGCTCATGTGGGCACTAGTTCGGTTTTTAACACGAGGAAGAGAACAGCGTTTTCTTGACCGTCTTTGCTCCGTTTTCAACAAAAAGTTACCAAGTTACTGTTCATGAGTAGCTTGAGGTCGTCACCAAAGTGGCAACTCGATTCGGAATACGGTGGTCCCTCAATTGGGCAGTCGTTCGGTTTTTAACAGAAGGAAGAGAACAGCGTTTTCGTGACCGTCTTCGCTCCGTTTTCAACAAGAATTCACTAAGTTACTGTTCATGAGTAGTTTAAGGCCCTGCGGAAGGTAGCGACTTGATTCGGAATACGGTGGTTGCTCATGTGGGCACTAGTTCGGTTTTTAACACGAGGAAGAGAACAGCGCTTTCTTGACCGTCTTTGCTCCGTTTTCAACAAAAAGTTACCAAGTTACTGTTCATGAGTAGCTTGAGGTCGTCACAAAAGTGGCAACTCGATTCGGAATACGGTGATTGCTCATGTGGGCACTAGTTCGGTTTTTGACACGAGGAAGAGAACAGCGTTTTCGTGACCGTCTTTGCTCCGTTTTCAACAAAAAGTTACCAAGTTACTGTTCATGAGTAGTTTAAGGCCCTACGAAAGGTAGCGACTTGATTCGGAATACGGTGGTTGCTCATGTGGGCACTAGTTCGGCTTTTAAGACGAGGAAGAGAACAGCGTTTTCGTGACCGTCTTTGCTCCGTTTTCAACAAAAAGTTGCCAAGTTACTGTTCATGAGTAGCTTGAGGTCGTCACAAAAGTGGCAACTGGATTCGGAATAGGGTGGTCCGCCAATTGGGCAGTCGTTCTGTTTTTAACAGAAGGAAGAGAACAGCATTTTCGAGACCGTCTTTGCTCCGTTTTCAACAAAAGGGTACCAAGTTACTATTCATGGGTAGTTTAAGGCCCTACGAAAGGTAGCGACTTGATCTGGAATACGGTGGTTGCTCATGTGGGCACTAGTTCGGTTTTTAACACGAGGAAGAGAACAGCGTTTTCGTGACCGTCTTTGCTCCGTTTTCAACAAAAAGTTACCAAGTTACTGTTCATGAGTAGCTTGAGGACGTCACAAAAGTGGCAACTGGATTCGGAATAGGGTGGTCCGCCAATTGGGCAGTCGTTCTGTTTTTAACAGAAGGAAGAGAACAGCATTTTCGAGACCGCCTTTGCTCCGTTTTCAACAAAAAGTTACCAAGTTACTGTTCATGAGTAGCTTGAGGTCGTCACAAAAGTGGCAACTCGATTCGGAATAGGGTGGTCCCTCAATTGGGCAGTCGTTCGGTTTTTAACAGAAGGAAGAGAACGGCGTTTTCGTGACCGTGTTCGCTCCGTTTTCAACAAGAATTCACTAAGTTACTGTTCATGAGTAGTTTAAGGCCCTACGAAAGATAGCGACTTGATACGGAATACGGTGGTTGCTCATTTGGGCACTAGTTCGGTTTTTAAAACGAGGAAAAAAACGGCGTTTTCGTGACCGTCGTCGCTCCGTTTTCAACAAGAGTTCACTAAGCTACTGTTCATGAGTAGTTTAAGGCCCTACGATAGGTAGCGACTTGGTTCGGAATACGGTGGTTGCTCATGTGGGCACTTGTTCGGTTTTTAACACGAGGAAGAGAACGGCGTTTCCGTGACCATGTTCGCTCCGTTTTCAACTAGAATTCACTAATTTACTATTTATGAGTAGCTTGAGGTCATCACAAAAGTGGCAAGTCGATTCGGATTATGGTGGTCCCTCAAGTGGGCAGTCGTTCGGTTTTTAACAGTAGGAAGAGAACAGCGTTTTCGTGACCGTCTTTGCTCCGTTTTCAACAAAAAGTTACAAAGTTACTGTTCATGAGTAGCTTGAGGTCGTCACAAAAGTGGCAACTCGATTCGGAATAGGGTGGTCCCTCAATTGGGCAGTCGTTCGGTTTTTAGCAGAAGGAAGAGAACGGCGTTTTCGTGACCGTGTTCGTTCCGTTTTCAACAAGAATTCACTAAGTTACTGTTCATGAGTAGTTTAAGGCCCTACGGAAGGTACCGACTTGATTCGGAATACGGTGGTTGCTCATGTGGGCACTAGTTCGGTTTTTAACACGAGGAAGAGAACAGCGTTTTCTTGACCGTCTTTGCTCCGTTTTCAACAAGAAGTTACCAAGTTACTGTTCATTAGTAGCTTGAGGTCGTCACCAAAGGGGCAACTCGATTCGGAATACGGTGGTCCCTCAATTGGGCAGTCGTTCGGTTTTTAACAGAAGGAAGAGAACGGCGTTTTCGTGACCGTCTTCGCTCCGTTTTCAACAAGAATTCACTAAGTTACTGTTCATGAGTAGTTTAAGGCCCTACGGAAGGTAGCGACTTGATTCGGAATACGGTGGTTGCTCATGTGGGCACTAGTTCGGTTTTTAACACGAGGAAGAGAACAGCGTTTTCTTGACCGTCTTTGCTCCGTTTTCAACAAAAAGTTACCAAGTTACTGTTCATGAGTAGCTTGAGGCCGTCACAAAAGTGGCAACTCGATTCGGAATACGGTGGTCCCTCAATTGGGCAGTCGTTCGGTTTTTGACAGAAGGAAGAGAACGGCGTTTTCGTGACCGTGTTCAACAAGAATTCACTAAGTTACTGTTCATGAGTAGTTTAATGCCCTACGGAAGGTAGCGACTTGATTCGGAATACGGTGGTTGCTCATGTGGGCACTAGTTCGGTTTTTAACACGAGGAAGAGAACAGCGTTTTCTTGACCGTCTTTGCTCCGTTTTCAACAAAAAGTTACCAAGTTACTGTTCATGAGTAGCTTGAGGCCGTCACCAAAGTGGCAACTCGATTCGGAATACGGTGGTCCCTCAATTGGGCAGTCGTTCGGTTTTTAACAGAAGGAAGAGAACGGCGTTTTCGTGACCGTGTTCTCTCCGTTTTCAACAAGAATTCACTAAGTTACTGTTCATGAGTAGTTTAAGGCCCTACGGAAGGTAGCGACTTGATTCGGAATACGGTGGTTGCTCATGTGGGCACTAGTTCGGTTTTTAACACGAGGAAGAGAACAGCGTTTTCTTGACCGTCTTTGCTCCGTTTTCAACAAAAAGTTACCAAGTTACTGTTCATGAGTAGCTTGAGGTCGTCACCAAAGTGGCAACTCGATTCGGAATACGGTGGTCCCTCAATTGGGCAGTCGTTCGGTTTTTAACAGAAGGAAGAGAACGGCGTTTTCGTGACCGTGTTCGCTCCGTTTTCAACAAGAATTCACTAAGTTACTGTTCATGAGTAGTTTAAGGCCCTACGGAAGGTAGCGACTTGATTCGGAATACGGTGGTTGCTCATGTGGGCACTAGTTCGGTTTTTAACACGAGGAAGAGAACAGCGTTTTCTTGACCGTCTTTGCTCCGTTTTCAACAAAAAGTTACCAAGTTACTGTTCATGAGTAGCTTGAGGTCGTCACCAAAGTGGCAACTCGATTCGGAATACGGTGGTCCCTCAATTGGGCAGTCGTTCGGTTTTTAACAGAAGGAAGAGAACGGCGTTTTCGTGACCGTGTTCGCTCCGTTTTCAACAAGAATTTACTAAGTTACTGTTCATGAGTAGTTTAAGGCCCTACGGAAGGTAGCGACTTGATTCGGAATACGGTGGTTGCTCATGTGGGCACTAGTTCGGTTTTTAACACGAGGAAGAGAACAGCGTTTTCTTGACCGTCTTTGCTCCGTTTTCAACAAAAAGTTACCAAGTTACTGTTCATGAGTAGCTTGAGGTCGTCACAAAAGTGGCAACTCGATTCGGAATAGGGTGGTCCCTCAATTGGGCAGTCGTTCGGTTTTTAACAGAAGGAAGAGAACAGCGTTTTCGTGACCGTCTTCGCTCCGTTTTCAACAAGAATTTACTAAGTTACTGTTCATGAGTAGTTTAATGCCCTATGAAAGGTAGCGACTTGATTCGGAATACGGTGGTTGCTCATGTGGGCACTAGTTCGGTTTTTAACACGAGGAAGAGAACAGCGTTTTCGTGACCGTCTTTGCTCCGTTTTCAACAAAAAGTTACCAAGTTACTGTTCATGAGTAGCTTGAGGTCGTCACAAAAGTGGCAACTCGATTCGGAATAGGGTGGTCCCTCAATTGGGCAGTCGTTCGGTTTTTAACAGAAGGAAGAGAACAGCGTTTTCGTGACCGTCTTTGCTCCGTTTTCAACAAAAAGTTACCAAGTTACTGTTCATGAGTAGCTTGAGGTCGTCACAAAAGTGGCAACTCGATTCGGAATACGGTGGTCCCTCAATTGGGCAGTCGTTCGGTTTTTAACAGAAGGAAGAGAACGGCGTTTTCGTGACCGTGTTCGCTCCGTTTTCAACAAGAATTCACTAAGTTACTGTTCATGAGTAGTTTAAGGCCCTACGGAAGGTAGCGACTTGATTCGGAATACGGTGGTTGCTCATGTGGGCACTAGTTCGGTTTTTAACACGAGGAAGAGAACAGCGTTTTCTTGACCGTCTTTGCTCCGTTTTCAACAAAAAGTTACCAAGTTACTGTTCATGAGTAGCTTGAGGTCGTCACAAAAGGTGGCAACTCGATTCGGAATACGGTGGTCCCTCAATTGGGCAGTCGTTCGGTTTTTAACAGAAGGAAGAGAACGGCGTTTTCGTGACCGTCTTTGCTCCGTTTTCAACAAGAAAGTTCACCAAGTTACTGTTCATGAGTAGCTTGAGGTCGTCACAAAAGTGGCAACTCGATTCGGAATACGGTGGTCCCTCAATTGGGCAGTCGTTCGGTTTTTAACAGAAGGAAGAGAACAGCGTTTTCGTGACCGTCTTTGCTCCGTTTTCAACAAAAAGTTACCAAGTTACTGTTCATGAGTAGCTTGAGGTCGTCACAAAAGTGGCAACTCGATTCGGAATACGGTGGTCCCTCAATTGGGCAGTCGTTCGGTTTTTAACAGAAGGAAGAGAACGGCGTTTTCGTGACCGTGTTCTCTCCGTTTTCAACAAGAATTCACTAAGTTACTGTTCATGAGTAGTTTAAGGCCCTACGGAAGGTAGCGACTTGATTCGGAATACGGTGGTTGCTCATGTGGGCACTAGTTCGGTTTTTAACACGAGGAAGAGAACAGCGTTTTCTTGACCGTCTTTGCTCCGTTTTCAACAAAAAGTTACCAAGTTACTGTTCATGAGTAGCTTGAGGTCGTCACAAAAGTGGCAACTCGATTCGGAATACGGTGGTCCCTCAATTGGGCAGTCGTTCGGTTTTTAACAGAAGGAAGAGAACGGCGTTTTCGTGACCGTGTTCTCTCTCCGTTTTCAACAAGAATTCACTAAGTTACTGTTCATGAGTAGTTTAAGGCCCTACGGAAGGTAGCGACTTGATTCGGAATACGGTGGTCGCTCATGTGGGCACTAGTTCGGTTTTTAACACGAGGAAGAGAACAGCGTTTTCTTGACCGTCTTTGCTCCGTTTTCAACAAAAAGTTACCAAGTTACTGTTCATGAGTAGCTTGAGGTCGTCACCAAAGTGGCAACTCGATTCGGAATACGGTGGTCCCTCAATTGGGCAGTCGTTCGGTTTTTAACAGAAGGAAGAGAACGGCGTTTTCGTGACCGTGTTCTCTCCGTTTTCAACAAGAATTCACTAAGTTACTGTTCATGAGTAGTTTAAGGCCCTACGGAAGGTAGCGACTTGATTCGGAATACGGTGGTCCCTCATGTGGGCACTAGTTCGGTTTTTAACACGAGGAAGAGAACAGCGTTTTCTTGACCGTCTTTGCTCCGTTTTCAACAAAAAGTTACCAAGTTACTGTTCATGAGTAGCTTGAGGTCGTCACCAAAGTGGCAACTCGATTCGGAATACGGTGGTCCCTCAATTGGGCAGTCGTTCGGTTTTTAACAGAAGGAAGAGAACGGCGTTTTCGTGACCGTGTTCTCTCCGTTTTCAACAAGAATTCACTAAGTTACTGTTCATGAGTAGTTTAAGGCCCTACGGAAGGTAGCGACTTGATTCGGAATACGGTGGTTGCTCATGTGGGCACTAGTTCGGTTTTTAACACGAAGGAAGAGAACAGCGTTTTCTTGACCGTCTTTGCTCCGTTTTCAACAAAAAGTTACCAAGTTACTGTTCATGAGTAGCTTGAGGTCGTCACAAAAGTGGCAACTCGATTCGGAATACGGTGGTCCCTCAATTGGGCAGTCGTTCGGTTTTTAACAGAAGGAAGAGAACGGCGTTTTCGTGACCGTGTTTTCTCCGTTTTCAACAAGAATTCACTAAGTTACTGTTCATGAGTAGTTTAAGGCCCTACGGAAGGTAGCGACTTGATTCGGAATACGGTGGTCCCTCAATTGGGCAGTCGTTCGGTTTTTAACAGAAGGAAGAGAACAGCGTTTTCGTGACCGTCTTTGCTCCGTTTTCAACAAAAAGTTACCAAGTTACTGTTCATAAGTAGCTTGAGGTCGTCACCAAAGTGGCAACTCGATTCGGAATAGGGTGGTCCCTCAATTGGGCAGTCGTTCGGTTTTTAACAGGAAGGAAGAGAACGGCGTTTTCGTGACCGTCTTCGTTCTCTTCGTTTTCAACAAGAATTCACTAAGTTACTGTTCATGAGTAGTTTAAGGCCCTACGGAAGGTAGCGACTTGATTCGGAATACGGTGGTTGCTCATGTGGGCAGTAGTTCGGTTTTTAACACGAGGAAGAGAACAGCGTTTTCTTGACCGTCTTTGCTCCGTTTTCAACAAAAAGTTACCAAGTTACTGTTCATGAGTAGCTTGAGGTCGTCACAAAAGTGGCAACTCGATTCGGAATAGGGTGGTCCCTCAATTGGGCAGTCGTTCGGTTTTTAACAGAAGGAAGAGAACGGCGTTTTCGTGACCGTGTTCTCTCCGTTTTCAACAAGAATTCACTAAGTTACTGTTCATGAGTAGTTTAAGGCCCTACGGAAGGTAGCGACTTGATTCGGAATACGGTGGTTGCTCATGTGGGCACTAGTTCGGTTTTTAACACGAGGAAGAGAACAGCGTTTTCTTGACCGTCTTTGCTCCGTTTTCAACAAAAAGTTACCAAGTTACTGTTCATGAGTAGCTTGAGGTCGTCACAAAAGTGGCAACTCGATTCGGAATAGGGTGGTCCCTCAATTGGGCAGTCGTTCGGTTTTTAACAGAAGGAAGAGAACAGCGTTTTCGTGACCGTCTTTGCTCCGTTTTCAACAAAAAGTTACCAAGTTACTGTTCATGAGTAGCTTGAGGTCGTCACCAAAGTGGCAACTCGATTCGGAATACGGTGGTCCCTCAATTGGGCAGTCGTTCGGTTTTTAACAGAAGGAAGAGAACGGCGTTTTCGTGACCGTCTTCCCTCCGTTTTCAACAAGAATTCACTAAGTTACTGTTCATGAGTAGTTTAAGGCCCTACGGAAGGTAGCGACTTGATTCGGAATACGGTGGTTGCTCATGTGGGCACTAGTTCGGTTTTTAACACGAGGAAGAGAACAGCGTTTTCTTGACCGTCTTTGCTCCGTTTTCAACAAAAAGTTACCAAGTTACTGTTCATGAGTAGCTTGAGGTCGTCACAAAAGTGGCAACTCGATTCGGAATACGGTGGTCCCTCAATTGGGCAGTCGTTCGGTTTTTAACAGAAGGAAGAGAACGGCGTTTTCGTGACCGTGTTCTCTCCGTTTTCAACAAGAATTCACTAAGTTACTGTTCATGAGTAGTTTAAGGCCCTACGGAAGGTAGCGACTTGATTCGGAATACGGTGGTTGCTCATGTGGGCACTAGTTCGGTTTTTAACACGAGGAAGAGAACAGCGTTTTCTTGACCGTCTTTGCTCCGTTTTCAACAAAAAGTTACCAAGTTACTGTTCATGAGTAGCTTGAGGTCGTCACCAAAGTGGCAACTCGATTCGGAATAGGGTGGTCCCTCAATTGGGCAGTCGTTCGGTTTTTAACAGAAGGAAGAGAACGGCGTTTTCGTGACCGTCTTCTGCTCCGTTTTCAACAAAAAGTTCACTAAGTTACTGTTCATGAGTAGTTTAAGGTCCTCACAAAAGAAGGTAGCGACTTGGAATTTGAATACGGTGGTTGCTCATGTGGGCAGTAGTTCGGTTTTTAACAGAAGGAAGAGAAGAGAACAGCGTTTTCGTGACCGTCTTTGCTCCGTTTTCAACAAAAAGTTACCAAGTTACTGTTCATGAGTAGCTTGAGGTCGTCACCAAAGTGGCAACTCGATTCGGAATACGGTGGTCCCTCAATTGGGCAGTCGTTCGGTTTTTAACAGAAGGAAGAGAACGGCGTTTTCGTGACCGTCTTCGCTCCGTTTTCAACAAGAATTCACTAAGTTACTGTTCATGAGTAGTTTAAGGCCCTACGGAAGGTAGCGACTTGATTCGGAATACGGTGGTCCCTCATGTGGGCAGTCGTTCGGTTTTTAACACGAGGAAGAGAACAGCGTTTTCTTGACCGTCTTTGCTCCGTTTTCAACAAAAAGTTACCAAGTTACTGTTCATGAGTAGCTTGAGGTCGTCACAAAAGTGGCAACTCGATTCGGAATACGGTGGTCCCTCAATTGGGCAGTCGTTCGGTTTTTAACAGAAGGAAGAGAACGGCGTTTTCGTGACCGTGTTCTCTCCGTTTTCAACAAGAATTCACTAAGTTACTGTTCATGAGTAGTTTAAGGCCCTACGGAAGGTAGCGACTTGATTCGGAATACGGTGGTTGCTCATGTGGGCACTAGTTCGGTTTTTAACACGAGGAAGAGAACAGCGTTTTCTTGACCGTCTTTGCTCCGTTTTCAACAAAAAGTTACCAAGTTACTGTTCATGAGTAGCGTGAGGTGGTCACAAAAGTGGCAACTCGATTCGGAATTGGGTGGTCCCTCAATTGGGCAGTCGTTCGGTTTTTAACAGAAGGAAGAGAACAGCGTTTTCGTGACCGTCTTTGCTCCGTTTTCAACAAAAAGTTACCAAGTTACTGTTCATAAGTAGCTTGAGGTCGTCACCAAAGTGGCAACTCGATTCGGAATAGGGTGGTCCCTCAATTGGGCAGTCGTTCGGTTTTTAGCAGAAGGAAGAGAACAGCGTTTTCGTGACCGTCTTTGCTCCGTTTTCAACAAAAAGTTACCAAGTTACTGTTCATGAGTAGCTTGAGGTCGTCACCAAAGTGGCAACTCGATTCGGAATACGGTGGTCCCTCAATTGGGCAGTCGTTCGGTTTTTAACAGAAGGAAGAGAACGGCGTTTTTGTGACCGTCTTCCCTCCGTTTTCAACAAGAATTCACTAAGTTACTGTTCATGAGTAGTTTAAGGCCCTACGGAAGGTAGCGACTTGATTCGGAATACGGTGGTCCCTCATGTGGGCAGTCGTTCGGTTTTTAACACGAGGAAGAGAACAGCGTTTTCTTGACCGTCTTTACTCCGTTTTCGACAAAAAGTTACCAAGTTACTGTTCATGAGCACCTTGAGGTCGTCACAAAAAGTGGCAACTCGATTCGGCATACGGTGGTCCCTCAATTGGGCAGTCGTTCGGTTTTTAAGGAAGAGAACGGCGTTTTCGTGACCGTGTTCTCTCCGTTTTCAACAAGAATTCACTAAGTTACTGTTCATGAGTAGTTTAAGGCCCTACGGAAGGTAGCGACTTGATTCGGAATACGGTGGTTGCTCATGTGGGCACTAGTTCGGTTTTTAACACGAGG
Organism: Spiraea crenata; assembly: GCA_033992175.1. Classification (NCBI taxonomy): domain Eukaryota; kingdom Viridiplantae; phylum Streptophyta; class Magnoliopsida; order Rosales; family Rosaceae; genus Spiraea; species Spiraea crenata. Next base: position 20,191 of record JAVBHV010000025.1, on the reverse strand, counting down.
AAGAGAACAGCGTTTTCTTGACCGTCTTTGCTCCGTTTTCAACAAAAAGTTACCAAGTTACTGTTCATAAGTAGCTTGAGGTCGGCACCAAAGTGGCAACTCGATTCGGAATAGGGTGGTCCCTCAATTGGGCAGTCGTTCGGTTTTTAGCAGAAGGAAGAGAACAGCGTTTTCGTGACCGTCTTTGCTCCGTTTTCAACGAAAAGTTACCAAGTTACTGTTCATGAGTAGCTTGAGGTCGTCACCAAAGTGGCAACTCGATTCGGAATACGGTGGTCCCTCAATTGGGCAGGCGTTCGGTTTTTAACAGAAGGAAGAGAACGGCGTTTTCGTGACCGTGTTCTCTCCGTTTTCAACAAGAATTCACTAAGTTACTGTTCATGAGTAGTTTAAGGCCCTACGGAAGGTAGCGACTTGATTCGGAATACGGTGGTTGCTCATGTGGGCACTAGTTCGGTTTTTAACACGAGGAAGAGAACAGCGTTTTCTTGACCGTCTTTGCTCCGTTTTCAACAAAAAGTTACCAAGTTACTGTTCATGAGTAGCTTGAGGTCGTCACCAAAGTGGCAACTCGATTCGGAATACGGTGGTCCCTCAATTGGGCAGTCGTTCGGTTTTTAACAGAAGGAAGAGAACGGCGTTTTCGTGACCGTGTTCTCTCCGTTTTCAACAAGAATTCACTAAGTTACTGTTCATGAGTAGTTTAAGGCCCTACGGAAGGTAGCGACTTGATTCGGAATACGGTGGTTGCTCATGTGGGCACTAGTTCGGTTTTTAACACGAGGAAGAGAACAGCGTTTTCTTGACCGTCTTTGCTCCGTTTTCAACAAAAAGTTACCAAGTTACTGTTCATGAGTAGCTTGAGGTCGTCACCAAAGTGGCAACTCGATTCGGAATACGGTGGTCCCTCAATTGGGCAGTCGTTCGGTTTTTAACAGAAGGAAGAGAACGGCGTTTTCGTGACCGTCTTCTCTCCGTTTTCAACAAGAATTCACTAAGTTACTGTTCATGAGTAGTTTAAGGCCCTACGGAAGGTAGCGACTTGATTCGGAATACGGTGGTTGCTCATGTGGGCACTCGTTCGGTTTTTAACACGAAGGAAGAGAACAGCGTTTTCTTGACCGTCTTTGCTCCGTTTTCAACAAAAAGTTACCAAGTTACTGTTCATGAGTAGCTTGAGGTCGTCACCAAAGTGGCAACTCGATTCGGAATACGGTGGTCCCTCAATTGGGCAGTCGTTCGGTTTTTAACAGAAGGAAGAGAACGGCGTTTTCGTGACCGTGTTCTCTCCGTTTTCAACAAGAATTCACTAAGTTACTGTTCATGAGTAGTTTAAGGCCCTACGGAAGGTAGCGACTTGATTCGGAATACGGTGGTTGCTCATGTGGGCAGTCGTTCGGTTTTTAACACGAAGGAAGAGAACAGCGTTTTCTTGACCGTCTTTGCTCCGTTTTCAACAAAAAGTTACCAAGTTACTGTTCATGAGTAGCTTGAGGTCGTCACCAAAGTGGCAACTCGATTCGGAATACGGTGGTCCCTCAATTGGGCAGTCGTTCGGTTTTTAACAGAAGGAAGAGAACGGCGTTTTCGTGACCGTGTTCTCTCCGTTTTCAACAAGAATTCACTAAGTTACTGTTCATGAGTAGTTTAAGGCCCTACGGAAGGTAGCGACTTGATTCGGAATACGGTGGTTGCTCATGTGGGCACTAGTTCGGTTTTTAACACGAAGGAAGAGAACAGCGTTTTCTTGACCGTCTTTGCTCCGTTTTCAACAAAAAGTTACCAAGTTACTGTTCATGAGTAGCTTGAGGTCGTCACCAAAGTGGCAACTCGATTCGGAATACGGTGGTCCCTCAATTGGGCAGTCGTTCGGTTTTTAACAGAAGGAAGAGAACGGCGTTTTCGTGACCGTCTTCTCTCCGTTTTCAACAAGAATTCACTAAGTTACTGTTCATGAGTAGTTTAAGGCCCTACGGAAGGTAGCGACTTGATTCGGAATACGGTGGTTCCTCATGTGGGCACTAGTTCGGTTTTTAACACGAGGAAGAGAACAGCGTTTTCTTGACCGTCTTTGCTCCGTTTTCAACAAAAAGTTACCAAGTTACTGTTCATGAGTAGCTTGAGGTCGTCACAAAAGTGGCAACTCGATTCGGAATACGGTGGTCCCTCAATTGGGCAGTCGTTCGGTTTTTAACAGAAGGAAGAGAACGGCGTTTTCGTGACCGTGTTCTCTCCGTTTTCAACAAGAATTCACTAAGTTACTGTTCATGAGTAGTTTAAGGCCCTACGGAAGGTAGCGACTTGATTCGGAATACGGTGGTTGCTCATGTGGGCACTAGTTCGGTTTTTAACACGAGGAAGAGAACAGCGTTTTCTTGACCGTCTTTGCTCCGTTTTCAACAAAAAGTTACCAAGTTACTGTTCATGAGTAGCTTGAGGTCGTCACCAAAGTGGCAACTCGATTCGGAATACGGTGGTCCCTCAATTGGGCAGTCGTTCGGTTTTTAACAGAAGGAAGAGAACAGCGTTTTCGTGACCGTCTTTGCTCCGTTTTCAACAAAAAGTTACCAAGTTACTGTTCATGAGTAGCTTGAGGTCGTCACCAAAGTGGCAACTCGATTCGGAATACGGTGGTCCCTCAATTGGGCAGTCGTTCGGTTTTTAACAGAAGGAAGAGAACGGCGTTTTCGTGACCGTGTTCTCTCCGTTTTCAACAAGAATTCACTAAGTTACTGTTCATGAGTAGTTTAAGGCCCTACGGAAGGTAGCGACTTGATTCGGAATACGGTGGTCCCTCATGTGGGCAGTCGTTCGGTTTTTAGCAGAAGGAAGAGAACAGCGTTTTCTTGACCGTCTTTACTCCGTTTTCAACAAAAAGTTACCAAGTTACTGTTCATGAGTAGCTTGAGGTCGTCACAAAAGTGGCAACTCGATTCGGAATACGGTGGTCCCTCAATTGGGCAGTCGTTCGGTTTTTAAGAAGGAAGAGAACGGCGTTTTCGTGACCGTGTTCTCTCCGTTTTCAACAAGAATTCACTAAGTTACTGTTCATGAGTAGTTTAAGGCCCTACGGAAGGTAGCGACTTGATTCGGAATACGGTGGTTGCTCATGTGGGCACTAGTTCGGTTTTTAACACGAAGGAAGAGAACAGCGTTTTCTTGACCGTCTTTGCTCCGTTTTCAACAAAAAGTTACCAAGTTACTGTTCATGAGTAGCTTGAGGTCGTCACCAAAGTGGCAACTCGATTCGGAATAGGGTGGTCCCTCAATTGGGCAGTCGTTCGGTTTTTAACAGAAGGAAGAGAACAGCGTTTTCGTGACCGTCTTTGCTCCGTTTTCAACAAAAAGTTACCAAGTTACTGTTCATGAGTAGCTTGAGGTCGTCACCAAAGTGGCAACTCGATTCGGAATACGGTGGTCCCTCAATTGGGCAGTCGTTCGGTTTTTAACAGAAGGAAGAGAACGGCGTTTTCGTGACCGTCTTCTCTTCGTTTTCAACAAGAATTCACTAAGTTACTGTTCATGAGTAGTTTAAGGCCCTACGGAAGGTAGCGACTTGATTCGGAATACGGTGGTTGCTCATGTGGGCAGTAGTTCGGTTTTTAACACGAGGAAGAGAACAGCGTTTTCTTGACCGTCTTTGCTCCGTTTTCAACAAAAAGTTACCAAGTTACTGTTCATGAGTAGCTTGAGGTCGTCACAAAAGTGGCAACTCGATTCGGAATACGGTGGTCCCTCAATTGGGCAGTCGTTCGGTTTTTAACAGAAGGAAGAGAACGGCGTTTTCGTGACCGTGTTCTCTCCGTTTTCAACAAGAATTCACTAAGTTACTGTTCATGAGTAGTTTAAGGCCCTACGGAAGGTAGCGACTTGATTCGGAATACGGTGGTTGCTCATGTGGGCACTAGTTCGGTTTTTAACACGAGGAAGAGAACAGCGTTTTCTTGACCGTCTTTGCTCCGTTTTCAACAAAAAGTTACCAAGTTACTGTTCATGAGTAGCTTGAGGTCGTCACCAAAGTGGCAACTCGATTCGGAATAGGGTGGTCCCTCAATTGGGCAGTCGTTCGGTTTTTAACAGAAGGAAGAGAACAGCGTTTTCGTGACCGTCTTTGCTCCGTTTTCAACAAAAAGTTACCAAGTTACTGTTCATGAGTAGCTTGAGGTCGTCACCAAAGTGGCAACTCGATTCGGAATACGGTGGTCCCTCAATTGGGCAGTCGTTCGGTTTTTAACAGAAGGAAGAGAACAGCGTTTTCGTGACCGTCTTTGCTCCGTTTTCAACAAAAAGTTACCAAGTTACTGTTCATGAGTAGCTTGAGGCCCTCACGGAAGGTAGCGACTTGACTCGGGATACGGTGGTCCCTCAATTGGGCAGTCGTTCGGTTTTTAACAGAAGGAAGAGAACAGCGTTTTCGTGACCGTCTTTGCTCCGTTTTCAACAAAAAGTTACCAAGTTACTGTTCATGAGTAGCTTGAGGTCGTCACAAAAGTGGCAACTCGATTCGGAATACGGTGGTCCCTCAATTGGGCAGTCGTTCGGTTTTTAACAGAAGGAAGAGAACGGCGTTTTCGTGACCGTGTTCTCTCCGTTTTCAACAAGAATTCACTAAGTTACTGTTCATGAGTAGTTTAAGGCCCTACGGAAGGTAGCGACTTGATTCGGAATACGGTGGTTGCTCATGTGGGCACTAGTTCGGTTTTTAACACGAGGAAGAGAACAGCGTTTTCTTGACCGTCTTTGCTCCGTTTTCAACAAAAAGTTACCAAGTTACTGTTCATGAGTAGCTTGAGGTCGTCACCAAAGTGGCAACTCGATTCGGAATACGGTGGTCCCTCAATTGGGCAGTCGTTCGGTTTTTAACAGAAGGAAGAGAACGGCGTTTTCGTGACCGTCTTGCTCCGTTTTCAACAAAAATTCACCAAGTTACTGTTCATGAGTAGCTTAAGGCCCTCACGGAAGGTAGCGACTTGATTCGGAATACGGTGGTTGCTCATGTGGGCAGTCGTTCGGTTTTTAACAGAAGGAAGAGAACAGCGTTTTCGTGACCGTCTTTGCTCCGTTTTCAACAAAAAGTTACCAAGTTACTGTTCATGAGTAGCTTGAGGTCGTCACCAAAGTGGCAACTCGATTCGGAATACGGTGGTCCCTCAATTGGGCAGTCGTTCGGTTTTTAACAGAAGGAAGAGAACGGCGTTTTCGTGACCGTGTTCTCTCGTTTTCAACAAAAATTCACTAAGTTACTGTTCATGAGTAGTTTAAGGCCCAACAGAAGGTACCGACTCGATTCGGAATACGGTGGTCCCTCATGTGGGCAGTCGTTCGGTTTTTAGCAGAAGGAAGAGAACAGCGTTTTCTTGACCGTCTTTGCTCCGTTTTCAACAAAAAGTTACCAAGTTACTGTTCATGAGTAGCTTGAGGTCGTCACCAAAGTGGCAACTCGATTCGGAATACGGTGGTCCCTCAATTGGGCAGTCGTTCGGTTTTTAACAGAAGGAAGAGAACGGCGTTTTCGTGACCGTGTTCTCTCCGTTTTCAACAAGAATTCACTAAGTTACTGTTCATGAGTAGTTTAAGGCCCTACGGAAGGTAGCGACTTGATTCGGAATACGGTGGTTGCTCATGTGGGCACTAGTTCGGTTTTTAACACGAGGAAGAGAACAGCGTTTTCTTGACCGTCTTTGCTCCGTTTTCAACAAAAAGTTACCAAGTTACTGTTCATGAGTAGCTTGAGGTCGTCACAAAAGTGGCAACTCGATTCGGAATACGGTGGTCCCTCAATTGGGCAGTCGTTCGGTTTTTAACAGAAGGAAGAGAACAGCGTTTTCGTGACCGTCTTTGCTCCGTTTTCAACAAAAAGTTACCAAGTTACTGTTCATGAGTAGCTTGAGGTCGTCACCAAAGTGGCAACTCGATTCGGAATACGGTGGTCCCTCAATTGGGCAGTCGTTCGGTTTTTAACAGAAGGAAGAGAACGGCGTTTTCGTGACCGTGTTCTCTCCGTTTTCAACAAGAATTCACTAAGTTACTGTTCATGAGTAGTTTAAGGCCCTACGGAAGGTAGCGACTTGATTCGGAATACGGTGGTCCCTCATGTGGGCACTAGTTCGGTTTTTAACACGAGGAAGAGAACAGCGTTTTCTTGACCGTCTTTGCTCCGTTTTCAACAAAAAGTTACCAAGTTACTGTTCATGAGTAGCTTGAGGTCGTCACAAAAGTGGCAACTCGATTCGGAATACGGTGGTCCCTCAATTGGGCAGTCGTTCGGTTTTTAACAGAAGGAAGAGAACGGCGTTTTCGTGACCGTGTTCTCTCCGTTTTCAACAAGAATTCACTAAGTTACTGTTCATGAGTAGTTTAAGGCCCTACGGAAGGTAGCGACTTGATTCGGAATACGGTGGTTGCTCATGTGGGCACTAGTTCGGTTTTTAACACGAGGAAGAGAACAGCGTTTTCTTGACCGTCTTTGCTCCGTTTTCAACAAAAAGTTACCAAGTTACTGTTCATGAGTAGCTTGAGGTCGTCACAAAAGTGGCAACTCGATTCGGAATAGGGTGGTCCCTCAATTGGGCAGTCGTTCGGTTTTTAACAGAAGGAAGAGAACAGCGTTTTCGTGACCGTCTTTGCTCCGTTTTCAACAAAAAGTTACCAAGTTACTGTTCATGAGTAGCTTGAGGTCGTCCCAAAGTGGCAACTCGATTCGGAATACGGTGGTCCCTCAATTGGGCAGTCGTTCGGTTTTTAACAGAAGGAAGAGAACGGCGTTTTCGTGACCGTGTTCTCTCCGTTTTCAACAAGAATTCACTAAGTTACTGTTCATGAGTAGTTTAAGGCCCTACGGAAGGTAGCGACTTGATTCGGAATACGGTGGTTGCTCATGTGGGCACTAGTTCGGTTTTTAACACGAGGAAGAGAACAGCGTTTTCTTGACCGTCTTTGCTCCGTTTTCAACAAAAAGTTACCAAGTTACTGTTCATGAGTAGCTTGAGGTCGTCACAAAAGTGGCAACTCGATTCGGAATACGGTGGTCCCTCAATTGGGCAGTCGTTCGGTTTTTAACAGAAGGAAGAGAACAGCGTTTTCGTGACCGTCTTTGCTCCGTTTTCAACAAAAAGTTACCAAGTTACTGTTCATAAGTAGCTTGAGGTCGTCACAAAAGCCGCAACTCGATTCGGAATAGGGTGGTCCCTCAATTGGGCAGTCGTTCGGTTTTTAGCAGAAGGAAGAGAACAGCGTTTTCGTGACCGTCTTTGCTCCGTTTTCAACGAAAAGTTACCAAGTTACTGTTCATGAGTAGCTTGAGGTCGTCACCAAAGTGGCAACTCGATTCGGAATACGGTGGTCCCTCAATTGGGCAGTCGTTCGGTTTTTAACAGAAGGAAGAGAACGGCGTTTTCGTGACCGTGTTCTCTCCGTTTTCAACAAGAATTCACTAAGTTACTGTTCATGAGTAGTTTAAGGCCCTACGGAAGGTAGCGACTTGATTCGGAATACGGTGGTTGCTCATGTGGGCACTAGTTCGGTTTTTAACACGAGGAAGAGAACAGCGTTTTCTTGACCGTCTTTGCTCCGTTTTCAACAAAAAGTTACCAAGTTACTGTTCATGAGTAGCTTGAGGTCGTCACCAAAGTGGCAACTCGATTCGGAATACGGTGGTCCCTCAATTGGGCAGTCGTTCGGTTTTTAACAGAAGGAAGAGAACGGCGTTTTCGTGACCGTGTTCTCTCCGTTTTCAACAAGAATTCACTAAGTTACTGTTCATGAGTAGTTTAAGGCCCTACGGAAGGTAGCGACTTGATTCGGAATACGGTGGTTGCTCATGTGGGCACTAGTTCGGTTTTTAACACGAGGAAGAGAACAGCGTTTTCTTGACCGTCTTTGCTCCGTTTTCAACAAAAAGTTACCAAGTTACTGTTCATGAGTAGCTTGAGGTCGTCACCAAAGTGGCAACTCGATTCGGAATAGGGTGGTCCCTCAATTGGGCAGTCGTTCGGTTTTTAACAGAAGGAAGAGAACAGCGTTTTCGTGACCGTCTTTGCTCCGTTTTCAACAAAAAGTTACCAAGTTACTGTTCATGAGTAGCTTGAGGTCGTCACAAAAGTGGCAACTCGATTCGGAATACGGTGGTCCCTCAATTGGGCAGTCGTTCGGTTTTTAACAGAAGGAAGAGAACGGCGTTTTCGTGACCGTGTTCTCTCCGTTTTCAACAAGAATTCACTAAGTTACTGTTCATGAGTAGTTTAAGGCCCTACGGAAGGTAGCGACTTGATTCGGAATACGGTGGTTGCTCATGTGGGCACTAGTTCGGTTTTTAACACGAAGGAAGAGAACAGCGTTTTCTTGACCGTCTTTGCTCCGTTTTCAACAAAAAGTTACCAAGTTACTGTTCATGAGTAGCTTGAGGTCGTCACCAAAGTGGCAACTCGATTCGGAATACGGTGGTCCCTCAATTGGGCAGTCGTTCGGTTTTTAACAGAAGGAAGAGAACGGCGTTTTCGTGACCGTGTTCTCTCCGTTTTCAACAAGAATTCACTAAGTTACTGTTCATGAGTAGTTTAAGGCCCTACGGAAGGTAGCGACTTGATTCGGAATACGGTGGTTGCTCATGTGGGCACTAGTTCGGTTTTTAACACGAGGAAGAGAACAGCGTTTTCTTGACCGTCTTTGCTCCGTTTTCAACAAAAAGTTACCAAGTTACTGTTCATGAGTAGCTTGAGGTCGTCACCAAAGTGGCAACTCGATTCGGAATACGGTGGTCCCTCAATTGGGCAGTCGTTCGGTTTTTAACAGAAGGAAGAGAACGGCGTTTTCGTGACCGTGTTCTCTCCGTTTTCAACAAGAATTCACTAAGTTACTGTTCATGAGTAGTTTAAGGCCCTACGGAAGGTAGCGACTTGATTCGGAATACGGTGGTTGCTCATGTGGGCACTAGTTCGGTTTTTAACACGAGGAAGAGAACAGCGTTTTCTTGACCGTCTTTGCTCCGTTTTCAACAAAAAGTTACCAAGTTACTGTTCATGAGTAGCTTGAGGTCGTCACCAAAGTGGCAACTCGATTCGGAATACGGTGGTCCCTCAATTGGGCAGTCGTTCGGTTTTTAACAGAAGGAAGAGAACAGCGTTTTCGTGACCGTCTTTGCTCCGTTTTCAACAAAAAGTTACCAAGTTACTGTTCATGAGTAGCTTGAGGTCGTCACCAAAGTGGCAACTCGATTCGGAATACGGTGGTCCCTCAATTGGGCAGTCGTTCGGTTTTTAACAGAAGGAAGAGAACGGCGTTTTCGTGACCGTGTTCTCTCCGTTTTCAACAAGAATTCACTAAGTTACTGTTCATGAGTAGTTTAAGGCCCTACGGAAGGTAGCGACTTGATTCGGAATACGGTGGTTGCTCATGTGGGCACTAGTTCGGTTTTTAACACGAGGAAGAGAACAGCGTTTTCTTGACCGTCTTTGCTCCGTTTTCAACAAAAAGTTACCAAGTTACTGTTCATGAGTAGCTTGAGGTCGTCACCAAAGTGGCAACTCGATTCGGAATACGGTGGTCCCTCAATTGGGCAGTCGTTCGGTTTTTAACAGAAGGAAGAGAACGGCGTTTTCGTGACCGTGTTCTCTCCGTTTTCAACAAGAATTCACTAAGTTACTGTTCATGAGTAGTTTAAGGCCCTACGGAAGGTAGCGACTTGATTCGGAATACGGTGGTTGCTCATGTGGGCACTAGTTCGGTTTTTAACACGAGGAAGAGAACAGCGTTTTCTTGACCGTCTTTGCTCCGTTTTCAACAAAAAGTTACCAAGTTACTGTTCATGAGTAGCTTGAGGTCGTCACAAAAGTGGCAACTCGATTCGGAATACGGTGGTCCCTCAATTGGGCAGTCGTTCGGTTTTTAACAGAAGGAAGAGAACGGCGTTTTCGTGACCGTGTTCTCTCCGTTTTCAACAAGAATTCACTAAGTTACTGTTCATGAGTAGTTTAAGGCCCTACGGAAGGTAGCGACTTGATTCGGAATACGGTGGTTGCTCATGTGGGCACTAGTTCGGTTTTTAACACGAGGAAGAGAACAGCGTTTTCTTGACCGTCTTTGCTCCGTTTTCAACAAAAAGTTACCAAGTTACTGTTCATGAGTAGCTTGAGGTCGTCACAAAAGTGGCAACTCGATTCGGAATACGGTGGTCCCTCAATTGGGCAGTCGTTCGGTTTTTAACAGAAGGAAGAGAACAGCGTTTTCGTGACCGTCTTTGCTCCGTTTTCAACAAAAAGTTACCAAGTTACTGTTCATAAGTAGCTTGAGGTCGTCACAAAAGCCACAACTCGATTCGGAATAGGGTGGTCCCTCAATTGGGCAGTCGTTCGGTTTTTAGCAGAAGGAAGAGAACAGCGTTTTCGTGACCGTCTGTGCTCCGTTTTCAACGAAAAGTTACCAAGTTACTGTTCATGAGTAGCTTGAGGTCGTCACCAAAGTGGCAACTCGATTCGGAATACGGTGGTCCCTCAATTGGGCAGTCGTTCGGTTTTTAACAGAAGGAAGAGAACGGCGTTTTCGTGACCGTGTTCTCTCCGTTTTCAACAAGAATTCACTAAGTTACTGTTCATGAGTAGTTTAAGGCCCTACGGAAGGTAGCGACTTGATTCGGAATACGGTGGTTGCTCATGTGGGCACTAGTTCGGTTTTTAACACGAGGAAGAGAACAGCGTTTTCTTGACCGTCTTTGCTCCGTTTTCAACAAAAAGTTACCAAGTTACTGTTCATGAGTAGCTTGAGGTCGTCACCAAAGTGGCAACTCGATTCGGAATACGGTGGTCCCTCAATTGGGCAGTCGTTCGGTTTTTAACAGAAGGAAGAGAACGGCGTTTTCGTGACCGTGTTCTCTCCGTTTTCAACAAGAATTCACTAAGTTACTGTTCATGAGTAGTTTAAGGCCCTACGGAAGGTAGCGACTTGATTCGGAATACGGTGGTTGCTCATGTGGGCACTAGTTCGGTTTTTAACACGAGGAAGAGAACAGCGTTTTCTTGACCGTCTTTGCTCCGTTTTCAACAAAAAGTTACCAAGTTACTGTTCATGAGTAGCTTGAGGTCGTCACCAAAGTGGCAACTCGATTCGGAATACGGTGGTCCCTCAATTGGGCAGTCGTTCGGTTTTTAACAGAAGGAAGAGAACAGCGTTTTCGTGACCGTCTTTGCTCCGTTTTCAACAAAAAGTTACCAAGTTACTGTTCATAAGTAGCTTGAGGTCGTCTCAAAAGCCACAACTCGATTCGGAATAGGGTGGTCCCTCAATTGGGCAGTCGTTCGGTTTTTAGCAGAAGGAAGAGAACAGCGTTTTCGTGACCGTCTGTGCTCCGTTTTCAACGAAAAGTTACCAAGTTACTGTTCATGAGTAGCTTGAGGTCGTCACCAAAGTGGCAACTCGATTCGGAATACGGTGGTCCCTCAATTGGGCAGGCGTTCGGTTTTTAACAGAAGGAAGAGAACGGCGTTTTCGTGACCGTGTTCTCTCCGTTTTCAACATGAATTCACTAAGTTACTGTTCATGAGTAGTTTAAGGCCCTACGGAAGGTAGCGACTTGATTCGGAATACGGTGGTTGCTCATGTGGGCACTAGTTCGGTTTTTAACACGAGGAAGAGAACAGCGTTTTCTTGACCGTCTTTGCTCCGTTTTCAACAAAAAGTTACCAAGTTACTGTTCATGAGTAGCTTGAGGTCGTCACCAAAGTGGCAACTCGATTCGGAATACGGTGGTCCCTCAATTGGGCAGTCGTTCGGTTTTTAACAGAAGGAAGAGAACGGCGTTTTCGTGACCGTGTTCTCTCCGTTTTCAACAAGAATTCACTAAGTTACTGTTCATGAGTAGTTTAAGGCCCTACGGAAGGTAGCGACTTGATTCGGAATACGGTGGTTGCTCATGTGGGCACTAGTTCGGTTTTTAACACGAGGAAGAGAACAGCGTTTTCTTGACCGTCTTTGCTCCGTTTTCAACAAAAAGTTACCAAGTTACTGTTCATGAGTAGCTTGAGGTCGTCACCAAAGTGGCAACTCGATTCGGAATACGGTGGTCCCTCAATTGGGCAGTCGTTCGGTTTTTAACAGAAGGAAGAGAACGGCGTTTTCGTGACCGTGTTCTCTCCGTTTTCAACAAGAATTCACTAAGTTACTGTTCATGAGTAGTTTAAGGCCCTACGGAAGGTAGCGACTTGATTCGGAATACGGTGGTTGCTCATGTGGGCACTAGTTCGGTTTTTAACACGAGGAAGAGAACAGCGTTTTCTTGACCGTCTTTGCTCCGTTTTCAACAAAAAGTTACCAAGTTACTGTTCATGAGTAGCTTGAGGTCGTCACCAAAGTGGCAACTCGATTCGGAATACGGTGGTCCCTCAATTGGGCAGTCGTTCGGTTTTTAACAGAAGGAAGAGAACAGCGTTTTCGTGACCGTCTTTGCTCCGTTTTCAACAAAAAGTTACCAAGTTACTGTTCATAAGTAGCTTGAGGTCGTCACAAAAGCCACAACTCGATTCGGAATAGGGTGGTCCCTCAATTGGGCAGTCGTTCGGTTTTTAGCAGAAGGAAGAGAACAGCGTTTTCGTGACCGTCTTTGCTCCGTTTTCAACCAAAAGTTACCAAGTTACTGTTCATGAGTAGCTTGAGGTCGTCACCAAAGTGGCAACTCGATTCGGAATACGGTGGTCCCTCAATTGGGCAGTCGTTCGGTTTTTAACAGAAGGAAGAGAACGGCGTTTTCGTGACCGTGTTCTCTCCGTTTTCAACAAGAATTCACTAAGTTACTGTTCATGAGTAGTTTAAGGCCCTACGGAAGGTAGCGACTTGATTCGGAATACGGTGGTTGCTCATGTGGGCACTAGTTCGGTTTTTAACACGAGGAAGAGAACAGCGTTTTCTTGACCGTCTTTGCTCCGTTTTCAACAAAAAGTTACCAAGTTACTGTTCATGAGTAGCTTGAGGTCGTCACCAAAGTGGCAACTCGATTCGGAATACGGTGGTCCCTCAATTGGGCAGTCGTTCGGTTTTTAACAGAAGGAAGAGAACGGCGTTTTCGTGACCGTGTTCTCTCCGTTTTCAACAAGAATTCACTAAGTTACTGTTCATGAGTAGTTTAAGGCCCTACGGAAGGTAGCGACTTGATTCGGAATACGGTGGTTGCTCATGTGGGCACTAGTTCGGTTTTTAACACGAGGAAGAGAACAGCGTTTTCTTGACCGTCTTTGCTCCGTTTTCAACAAAAAGTTACCAAGTTACTGTTCATGAGTAGCTTGAGGTCGTCACCAAAGTGGCAACTCGATTCGGAATACGGTGGTCCCTCAATTGGGCAGTCGTTCGGTTTTTAACAGAAGGAAGAGAACGGCGTTTTCGTGACCGTGTTCTCTCCGTTTTCAACAAGAATTACTAAGTTACTGTTCATGAGTAGTTTAAGGCCCTACGGAAGGTAGCGACTTGATTCGGAATAGGTGGTTGCTCATGTGGGCAGTAGTTCGGTTTTTAACAGAAGGAAGAGAACAGCGTTTTCTTGACCGTCTTTGCTCCGTTTTCAACAAAAAGTTACCAAGTTACTGTTCATGAGTAGCTTGAGGTCGTCACCAAAGTGGCAACTCGATTCGGAATACGGTGGTCCCTCAATTGGGCAGTCGTTCGGTTTTTAACAGAAGGAAGAGAACGGCGTTTTCGTGACCGTGTTCTCTCCGTTTTCAACAAGAATTCACTAAGTTACTGTTCATGAGTAGTTTAAGGCCCTACGGAAGGTAGCGACTTGATTCGGAATACGGTGGTTGCTCATGTGGGCACTAGTTCGGTTTTTAACACGAGGAAGAGAACAGCGTTTTCTTGACCGTCTTTGCTCCGTTTTCAACAAAAAGTTACCAAGTTACTGTTCATGAGTAGCTTGAGGTCGTCACCAAAGTGGCAACTCGATTCGGAATACGGTGGTCCCTCAATTGGGCAGTCGTTCGGTTTTTAACAGAAGGAAGAGAACGGCGTTTTCGTGACCGTCTTCTCTCGTTTTCAACAAGAATTCACTAAGTTACTGTTCATGAGTAGCTTGAGGCCGTACAAAGGTAGCGAACTTGATTCGGAATAGGGTGGTCCCTCAATTGGGCAGTCGTTCGGTTTTTAACAGAAGGAAGAGAACAGCGTTTTCGTGACCGTCTTTGCTCCGTTTTCAACCAAAAGTTACCAAGTTACTGTTCATGAGTAGCTTGAGGTCGTCACCAAAGTGGCAACTCGATTCGGAATACGGTGGTCCCTCAATTGGGCAGTCGTTCGGTTTTTAACAGAAGGAAGAGAACGGCGTTTTCGTGACCGTGTTCTCTCCGTTTTCAACATGAATTCACTAAGTTACTGTTCATGAGTAGTTTAAGGCCCTACGGAAGGTAGCGACTTGATTCGGAATACGGTGGTTGCTCATGTGGGCACTAGTTCGGTTTTTAACACGAGGAAGAGAACAGCGTTTTCTTGACCGTCTTTGCTCCGTTTTCAACAAAAAGTTACCAAGTTACTGTTCATGAGTAGCTTGAGGTCGTCACCAAAGTGGCAACTCGATTCGGAATACGGTGGTCCCTCAATTGGGCAGTCGTTCGGTTTTTAACAGAAGGAAGAGAACGGCGTTTTCGTGACCGTGTTCTCTCCGTTTTCAACAAGAATTCACTAAGTTACTGTTCATGAGTAGTTTAAGGCCCTACGGAAGGTAGCGACTTGATTCGGAATACGGTGGTTGCTCATGTGGGCACTAGTTCGGTTTTTAACACGAGGAAGAGAACAGCGTTTTCTTGACCGTCTTTGCTCCGTTTTCAACAAAAAGTTACCAAGTTACTGTTCATGAGTAGCTTGAGGTCGTCACCAAAGTGGCAACTCGATTCGGAATACGGTGGTCCCTCAATTGGGCAGTCGTTCGGTTTTTAACAGAAGGAAGAGAACAGCGTTTTCGTGACCGTCTTTGCTCCGTTTTCAACAAAAAGTTACCAAGTTACTGTTCATGAGTAGCTTGAGGTCGTCACAAAAGTGGCAACTTGATTCGGAATAGGGTGGTCCCTCAATTGGGCAGTCGTTCGGTTTTTAGCAGAAGGAAGAGAACAGCGTTTTCGTGACCGTCTTTGCTCCGTTTTCAACAAAAAGTTACCAAGTTACTGTTCATGAGTATCTTGAGGTCGTCACAAAAGTGGCAACTTGATTCGGAATACGGTGGTCCCTCAATTGGGCAGTCGTTCGGTTTTTAACAGAAGGAAGAGAACGGCGTTTTCGTGACCGTGTTCTCTCCGTTTTCAACAAGAATTCACTAAGTTACTGTTCATGAGTAGTTTAAGGCCCTACGGAAGGTAGCGACTTGATTCGGAATACGGTGGTTGCTCATGTGGGCACTAGTTCGGTTTTTAACACGAGGAAGAGAACAGCGTTTTCTTGACCGTCTTTGCTCCGTTTTCAACAAAAAGTTACCAAGTTACTGATCATGAGTTGCTTGAGGTCGTCACCAAAGTGGCAACTCGATTCGGAATACGGTGGTCCCTCAATTGGGCAGTCGTTCGGTTTTTAACAGAAGGAAGAGAACGGCGTTTTCGTGACCGTGTTCTCTCCGTTTTCAACATGAATTCACTAAGTTACTGTTCATGAGTAGTTTAAGGCCCTACGGAAGGTAGCGACTTGATTCGGAATACGGTGGTTGCTCATGTGGGCACTAGTTCGGTTTTTAACACGAGGAAGAGAACAGCGTTTTCTTGACCGTCTTTGCTCCGTTTTCAACAAAAAGTTACCAAGTTACTGTTCATGAGTAGCTTGAGGTCGTCACCAAAGTGGCAACTCGATTCGGAATACGGTGGTCCCTCAATTGGGCAGTCGTTCGGTTTTTAACAGAAGGAAGAGAACAGCGTTTTCGTGACCGTCTTTGCTCCGTTTTCAACAAGAATTCACTAAGTTACTGTTCATGAGTAGTTTAAGGCCCTACGGAAGGTAGCGACTTGATTCGGAATACGGTGGTTGCTCATGTGGGCACTAGTTCGGTTTTTAACACGAGGAAGAGAACAGCGTTTTCTTGACCGTCTTTGCTCCGTTTTCAACCAAAAGTTACCAAGTTACTGTTCATGAGTAGCTTGAGGTCGTCACCAAAGTGGCAACTCGATTCGGAATACGGTGGTCCCTCAATTGGGCAGTCGTTCGGTTTTTAACAGAAGGAAGAGAACGGCGTTTTCGTGACCGTCTTTGCTCCGTTTTCAACAAAAATTTACCAAGTTACTGTTCATGAGTAGTTTAAGGCCCTACGGAAGGTAGCGACTTGATTCGGAATAGGGTGGTCCCTCAATTGGGCAGTCGTTCGGTTTTTAGCAGAAGGAAGAGAACAGCGTTTTCGTGACCGTCTTTGCTCCGTTTTCAACAAAAAGTTACCAAGTTACTGTTCATGAGTAGCTTGAGGTCGTCACAAAAGTGGCAACTTGATTCGGAATACGGTGGTCCCTCAATTGGGCAGTCGTTCGGTTTTTAACAGAAGGAAGAGAACGGCGTTTTCGTGACCGTGTTCTCTCCGTTTTCAACAAGAATTCACTAAGTTACTGTTCATGAGTAGTTTAAGGCCCTACGGAAGGTAGCGACTTGATTCGGAATACGGTGGTTGCTCATGTGGGCACTAGTTCGGTTTTTAACACGAGGAAGAGAACAGCGTTTTCTTGACCGTCTTTGCTCCGTTTTCAACAAAAAGTTACCAAGTTACTGTTCATGAGTAGCTTGAGGTCGTCACCAAAGTGGCAACTCGATTCGGAATACGGTGGTCCCTCAATTGGGCAGTCGTTCGGTTTTTAACAGAAGGAAGAGAACAGCGTTTTCGTGACCGTGTTTGCTCCGTTTTCAACAAGAATTCACTAAGTTACTGTTCATGAGTAGTTTAAGGCCCTACGGAAGGTAGCGACTTGATTCGGAATACGGTGGTTGCTCATGTGGGCACTAGTTCGGTTTTTAACACGAAGGAAGAGAACAGCGTTTTCTTGACCGTCTTTGCTCCGTTTTCAACAAAAAGTTACCAAGTTACTGTTCATGAGTAGCTTGAGGTCGTCACCAAAGTGGCAACTCGATTCGGAATACGGTGGTCCCTCAATTGGGCAGTCGTTCGGTTTTTAACAGAAGGAAGAGAACAGCGTTTTCGTGACCGTCTTTGCTCCGTTTTCAACAAAAAGTTACCAAGTTACTGTTCATGAGTAGCTTGAGGTCGTCACCAAAGTGGCAACTCGATTCGGAATACGGTGGTCCCTCAATTGGGCAGTCGTTCGGTTTTTAACAGAAGGAAGAGAACGGCGTTTTCGTGACCGTGTTCTCTCCGTTTTCAACAAGAATTCACTAAGTTACTGTTCATGAGTAGTTTAAGGCCCTACGGAAGGTAGCGACTTGATTCGGAATACGGTGGTTGCTCATGTGGGCACTAGTTCGGTTTTTAACACGAGGAAGAGAACAGCGTTTTCTTGACCGTCTTTGCTCCGTTTTCAACAAAAAGTTACCAAGTTACTGTTCATGAGTAGCTTGAGGTCGTCACAAAAGTGGCAACTCGATTCGGAATACGGTGGTCCCTCAATTGGGCAGTCGTTCGGTTTTTAACAGAAGGAAGAGAACAGCGTTTTCGTGACCGTCTTTGCTCCGTTTTCAACAAAAAGTTACCAAGTTACTGTTCATGAGTAGCTTGAGGTCGTCACAAAAGTGGCAACTTGATTCGGAATACGGTGGTCCCTCAATTGGGCAGTCGTTCGGTTTTTAACAGAAGGAAGAGAACGGCGTTTTCGTGACCGTGTTCTCTCCGTTTTCAACAAGAATTCACTAAGTTACTGTTCATGAGTAGTTTAAGGCCCTACGGAAGGTAGCGACTTGATTCGGAATACGGTGGTTGCTCATGTGGGCACTAGTTCGGTTTTTAACACGAAGGAAGAGAACAGCGTTTTCTTGACCGTCTTTGCTCCGTTTTCAACAAAAAGTTACCAAGTTACTGTTCATGAGTAGCTTGAGGTCGTCACAAAAGTGGCAACTCGATTCGGAATAGGGTGGTCCCTCAATTGGGCAGTCGTTCGGTTTTTAGCAGAAGGAAGAGAACAGCGTTTTCGTAACCGTGTTTGCTCCGTTTTCAACAAGAAGTTCCCCAAGTTACTGTTCATGAGTAGCTTGAGGCCGTCACAAAAGGTGGCAACTTGATTCGGAATACGGTGGTCCCTCAATTGGGCAGTCGTTCGGTTTTTAACAGAAGGAAGAGAACAGCGTTTTCGTGACCGTCTTTGCTCCGTTTTCAACAAAAAGTTACCAAGTTACTGTTCATGAGTAGCTTGAGGTCGTCACAAAAGTGGCAACTTGATTCGGAATACGGTGGTCCCTCAATTGGGCAGTCGTTCGGTTTTTAACAGAAGGAAGAGAACGGCGTTTTCGTGACCGTGTTCTCTCCGTTTTCAACAAGAATTCACTAAGTTACTGTTCATGAGTAGTTTAAGGCCCTACGGAAGGTAGCGACTTGATTCGGAATACGGTGGTTGCTCATGTGGGCACTAGTTCGGTTTTTAACACGAGGAAGAGAACAGCGTTTTCTTGACCGTCTTTGCTCCGTTTTCAATAAAAAGTTACCAAGTTACTGTTCATGAGTAGCTTGAGGTGGTCACAAAAGTGGCAACTCGATTCGGAATTGGGTGGTCCCTCAATTGGGCAGTCGTTCGGTTTTTAACAGAAGGAAGAGAACAGCGTTTTCGTGACCGTCTTTGCTCCGTTTTCAACAAAAAGTTACCAAGTTACTGTTCATGAGTAGCTTGAGGTCGTCACAAAAGTGGCAACTTGATTCGGAATACGGTGGTCCCTCAATTGGGCAGTCGTTCGGTTTTTAACAGAAGGAAGAGAACGGCGTTTTCGTGACCGTGTTCTCTCCGTTTTCAACAAGAATTCACTAAGTTACTGTTCATGAGTAGTTTAAGGCCCTACGGAAGGTAGCGACTTGATTCGGAATACGGTGGTTGCTCATGTGGGCACTAGTTCGGTTTTTAACACGAAGGAAGAGAACAGCGTTTTCTTGACCGTCTTTGCTCCGTTTTCAACAAAAAGTTACCAAGTTACTGTTCATGAGTAGCTTGAGGTCGTCACCAAAGTGGCAACTCGATTCGGAATACGGTGGTCCCTCAATTGGGCAGTCGTTCGGTTTTTAACAGAAGGAAGAGAACGGCGTTTTCGTGACCGTGTTCTCTCCGTTTTCAACAAGAATTCACTAAGTTACTGTTCATGAGTAGTTTAAGGCCCTACGGAAGGTAGCGACTTGATTCGGAATACGGTGGTTGCTCATGTGGGCACTAGTTCGGTTTTTAACACGAGGAAGAGAACAGCGTTTTCTTGACCGTCTTTGCTCCGTTTTCAATAAAAAGTTACCAAGTTACTGTTCATGAGTAGCTTGAGGTGGTCACAAAAGTGGCAACTCGATTCGGAATTGGGTGGTCCCTCAATTGGGCAGTCGTTCGGTTTTTAACAGAAGGAAGAGAACGGCGTTTTCGTGACCGTGTTCTCTCCGTTTTCAACAAGAATTCACTAAGTTACTGTTCATGAGTAGCTTAAGGCCCTACGGAAGGTAGCGACTTGATTCGGAATACGGTGGTCCCTCATTTGGGCACTAGTTCGGTTTTTAACACGAAGGAAGAGAACAGCGTTTTCTTGACCGTCTTTGCTCCGTTTTCAACAAAAAGTTACCAAGTTACTGTTCATGAGTAGCTTGAGGTCGTCACAAAAGTGGCAACTTGATTCGGAATACGGTGGTCCCTCAATTGGGCAGTCGTTCGGTTTTTAACAGAAGGAAGAGAACGGCGTTTTCGTGACCGTGTTCTCTCCGTTTTCAACATGAATTCACTAAGTTACTGTTCATGAGTAGTTTAAGGCCCTACGGAAGGTAGCGACTTGATTCGGAATACGGTGGTTGCTCATGTGGGCACTAGTTCGGTTTTTAACACGACGAAGAGAACAGCGTTTTCTTGACCGTCTTTGCTCCGTTTTCAATAAAAAGCTACCAAGTTACTGTTCATGAGTAGCTTGAGGTGGTCACAAAAGTGACAACTCGATTCGGAATTGGGTGGTCCCTCAATTGGGCAGTCGTTCGGTTTTTAGCAGAAGGAAGAGAACAGCGTTTTCGTAACCGTGTTTGCTCCGTTTTCAACAAGAAGTTCCCAAGTTACTGTTCATAAGTAGCTTGAGGTCGTCACAA